>OZ025879.1:3095536-3125536 GCA_964019415.1 Ianthella basta
GAAACGAGTCGCTTGCAGTCTTGAACTGCATTGGTAAACCTGTTGGTGCGCTACCTCCTCACAAGAACAGCCCAGTTGTTTGTGTGTCCACTCCTGAAGTCATCGCCAAGGCAAGAAGCGTAGATGACACACGACAACAGGAAAGTACAACACACGCCACAACCGCCGGCCATTTTCTACCTTGGCGGGGATTCCCCAATAACGCAAATGACGAACATAGCCTCGCATAAAATTCTCGCTTTTACACTTCCTTCTGTTGAAGTTGGCTACAAATACATGTACACACACACAACTCCCACAACATATGACAGAACACAGCGACTAGCGAACACTTTCCAGCTCTGCCCCATGTCCGTCACCTGCAGGGAGAGCAAAGGTGAGATGCATGTGCTAATAGGTTAGCTCACTTTGTCACATCTTATCTCATAAGGTACTTTGATCAAGATACATCAATTAATAATAATAATTCTAAAAGTGTAGCTAACATTTTAACCAAAAGATAACCATCAACAGTTAAGTGAAAATGGAACTAGTTGAATGCAATGTTTGAAGAATCATTATTGACGCAATAGAAGCCACCAATCAGCCCCTTTGAGTCCAGAGAACGTCACTCCAATCACAACATTGACACAAGGTGCAACAGTGCACACATGTATGGGATGCAAGGAATACACGATATTACATGCTGGACAGGAACTCTCCGACTGTCTCCTCCTGTAGCCACCCAGACCACAGCAGACAGACACATGGGAGCCCGGCAGAACAACACGGCATCGTACGGTAGCAAGACTTCCCCTCTCTGAATACATACAAACACATCATATTTCGTTTTGCAATGTACATGAGTCACAATACCAGGCCTAGCCCATAGCTAGCTACTCCCCTCACTACTCACACTTGTCCAAGTTGGCCATGTTGTGTGCATGCATGGCACATTGCTTAGCTGCCTGTGATTAACTGCTAAATACAGCTCTCCAAACACTTGGACCTGCAAAGGAAACCATGATTCTTGAACAAACACACATAGGAACATACCGTTACTGGGGGTTACTAAAAACATGCCATGATGGTTTACTCACCAAGTCGGAGAGCCGCTACAATTCCTACGAACAGTGCCAGATTTATAAAAGTGCTCTTTCTAGCCGCTTTCTGAATCAACTGCATTTGTTGCTCTTCAGAAAGCTCCATACCTTCTTCTCCTTCGATCCCAAACATGCTGCCACACACGTGCGTCACATGCGTTACCAACGCGTTAAAACACGTTAGCGCGGACCACTGAATATGGATTACGAAGTATGCGCCATAGCGATGAGGTAAATTCTAATGCATACCACAATAGCCGCTGTAGGTTAGCGGTAGGAAGCCGCCCAATGCAGCTACAATATATAATACTCAGTGCTCTAAGCAGAGCGAGTTGACTGGTCCAGCATGGAGTCTTGGAATGGAACCACGTTTGACGGCCAGGAGGTGCTGGTAGACACAACGAGTGGAATTGTAATTGCTGCTATTCTAGTCGCTTTGATAATTATTGTCATCCTGGCTTTGTTAGTTTGTATGCTATGGATCAAAATGAAGAAGAGGCGGAGTGAAGTGCGGCGAGCACGCAATGACGCAGAAGCAGCGGTTCGTGCTGATGGCCATGTAGAGTCGGGGCTGACGATCTTGCGCGGTAGCTCGTTTAAGCGAGCAGGGAATTTCAGGACTGCGGGCAGCGAACGACACACGGTGCTTCCAACAGCTAGCAGGCCTGACACAGACAACAGGACACCCAGCGCTTGCTCCTCTGAAGGCAGTATACCAGATGTCATCAGTCCGTACGCCGTGTCGCAACGGGAGTCCGCTGTTCGAGCATTTCAAGACCAACTTAACGCATTGATGGACGATGACGACTATACCGAGATTGATGATGATGGTCGCGTATTGCAGCCGATGCCCTACTTGAAACCGGTTCAAAGTCAAAGCAGTGTTTCTGATAGTGAACAACCTGGGGATGGAGACTTGGGCACAGGCAGTGCGGGAAGGGCCCATAGAGGCAATGACGAGGCATGGAGAGATAACGGGATGTACTCTGAGTTGTATGCAACTTTGGAGCACCATTACTATGAATATTCACCTGACAAAGAGTTAAAGCTCTTTCCAGTGAAAGGTGTGGCCATGCCACCGCCGACCACAAGCACCAGCCCCGAATCTCCATGTTATGAGTCAACCTTGCTGATGCAACTGCAGGCTATGAGCATCCTTCAGATGGACTGCGCACATGTCACGCTGCTGAGAGAGCTAGGTGACGGTCACTTTGGGAAGGTGTACCTTGGCGAGACAGTCGGACTTAGCCTAAAAGACCTCAACATTGACGACACAGACATGGAAACAAATGTATCGGTCTTGGTGGCTGTGAAAGTGCTGAAGGAGAACTCTCCAGTTCATACACAGTCTGCTTTTGTGAAGGAGGTGAAACTGATGTCCAGTCTGTCCCACCACAACATTGTCAACTTGCTGGGTGTGTGCACTGCTGGTGTTCCCTTCATGGTAATGGAATTCATGATCCACGGTGACCTCAAACATCACCTACAGAAATTCACCCTCTCACACAGCGAGACCAATGTCCGCAAAAAGTTAATCAACACAACCATGTTGATCAAGATGGCTGCTCAGATTGCCGATGGCATGCAGTACCTGGCGTCTATCAACCTGGTCCACAGGGATCTGGCGGCACGGAACTGTTTAGTGGGAGCCAACAATGTGGTGAAGGTTGCGGACTTTGGAATGACACGAACCTTGCACAACAGCCATGGCTCCAACACTGCCCTGCCCATCCGGCACACCCCCTATGAATGCTTTCAAGGGGATTTCTCTGAGAAATCAGATGTGTGGTCATTTTGCGTCACAGTTTGGGAAATTTTCACCTTGGGCAAGCGCCTGCCCTATGATGCCTTCACCAACACAGAGCTGGTACAAGATGCCCTCAAAGGGCCAAAACGCACTCTGCTGCCACAGCCACAGGACTGCCCAGAAGAGATGCATTCACTGATGGTGAAGTGCTGGAAGCACAAGCCAGAAGAGCGACCTTCCTTCAAGCAACTACATGGCATGATCAGTGACATTTTGAACAAAAGACTGGACAGTACATAGCCCTCCCCTGCATGGGCCTGTATGTTGCATGTATGTATTTCCTTTCAGTGACGTATCATTCACTTATGTCATACTCACTGTACTGTTGGCATATATGACAGTATGTTCTGTTTTATTTATGGAATTCAAAGATTGTAAAACGAAATGCCAAGAATCAATGCTAGTGTATGGAAGTTGTCTTCCATGACCTGTTATGTGTGCAATACATCAATACCAAAGAAGTTTGAGTACAGTTATTTTAGGTTTTCTATATTGCCCTGGTTGCAGGAACAAATATTTTGTGCTCTGCACTCAATCATGTGAATGAAGTATATTTGAATTCAGAATTGTGAATTTGCATGTGCTACCATCATTTGATCATCTGCATTTGATTGATTTATCATTATCAGTTGTGTCTTGCTCAAGAATCTCGTATCATTGTATTATCAACGCAACTATGAGCCTCTACAATATCATAATGTAGGTCGACGACATCACACACGCGAGTATGCAATGAGTGCTCACATGATTGAGTACACATGCAAGACCTGAAATAAATGTACGTATATCCAGAAGAGATTTGCATGCATGTACAATGTAGAATTGTGCCACACTCTACATATAGAGTGTCAGTGTACCATATACACACATGGGATAAGCCTATATTCCATTAGTACACACTGGCAAGAAAGTTGTCACACTGCTAGCTGATGCCAGTTAGTCTCATGCAGTAAGTGCATGTGTGTGATGCACACATGCACCGTACAAGACGCGAGCTGTGCATACACCATACGTATAACAGCCATGAAACAATAATGTTATGGCATCAACTGTATATACGTGCGTAGTTATACATATATGCAGATGTACAATAAACGCTCTGAGATGTTTGATACAATAATAAAAGCCAGACTGTGGGGTGAGTAGTAAAATTCACATACAGGTATATACGTACAAAGTAATGAGCATACTAAAACATAAAGAGTACAACGATACCAAGGGTTAAACAAAAAGGTTGATGCTACAAGGGGGTTAAACATAAAGAATACAAGGTACTAGGGGGTTAAACATAAAGAATACAAGGGTACTAGGGGGTTAAACATAAGAGTATATAAGGGTACTAAGGGTTAAAATACCAGGCACTGTAGTGTTTGAGCCACACTTACGAGGTGTACTTGGGGCTTGATCCTAAATCACTGAACATGTTGACATAGGAGGACTTGAGGAGAGAAACGTAGTTCTGAAGACTCTTGTGGGCGTTGTCGGCTTGCTCATAACGCTCCTTCATCTCTGTCATGCGAGAGATATGCCTCCTCTCAGCCTGCCAATGAGTTGAAACACAGCAAACCACACTTAGTGCATGCGCTTTGTCAGCTGCATCGTGTCACACTGTAGTGATAACTTCATGCATAAGCATTGCATCATTCTGAAAGTTGGACTATGGGTTCACTCACTTCTTCCTTTGACTTTCTCATCTGGCTCAGTGAGAGGTTGGCACGAGCCAGTTGGGACTCCAAGTCAGCAATACGACTAAGGTTGGCTCTCTCCTGCATCCGAGAAGCGAAGGAAGGGGAGGAGAGAGGAAAAGGAATGGGAGAGGATGATGTGTATTTCCGCAAGATGCTCACTACATTGCATGTGTATGGAATGAGTAGACATCTCTCTTTCCCACCTTAGCAGCTGCTCTGTCTTTCAGCTGGTCTGCATGACGCCTTGCATCCTCAGCTGTGTGCTCTGCAGTTTTCCTCAGTGAAGTGGACTCACCAGAGAGCTCCTCTAAGCGACCCTGGTATTGAAGAAAACAACAGCATGGCACAAAGCCTTTGAACATGCACATGAACAGGTTGGACAACACCATCCCAAACAGCAAACACACCTCCAAATAATGAATCCTTTCCTCCTTCTTGCCAGCAATTGAAACTAAGTCTCGGTTTTGACGGTCTGCCTCTTGCAATCTCCTGAAACAGCCAACACACAATGCACCATGACACACACACACACACACACACACACACACACACACACACACACACACACACATTGATGCTGACACAATGCCACATGTCCACACATGCAGCCAGTGTCCTGTCCTCACTTATCAGTGTCCTCCAGTCTGGACTGCATGTAAGCCTTCTCAGCTGATAGGCTGCGATACTTTTCTCTAATGTCTTCCATTGCATCACTATGCTGCTCTCCCTGTGCAAAGTGGCAAAATATGTAAATACAGTTCGGTGCAACTCAACATAAGTATGTGTGCATAGTGGGTATTGTTTGGTGTGTGTGCATATGAGTTCGTGTATGTATGGATGTATATGTAAGACATACGTAATGTATGTATGTACATATGTATGTACTGTATCTACATATGCAAATGTGTACTACATGTTTATGTATGTGTACCCCTGCACCAGTAGCCGTGTATGTACCTTTAAAGTGAGCTCTGCAATGAGTTTGGTCTGCTCAGCCAACCTAGTCTCCTGCTCAAAGAGCCTCTCCTTCGCACCCTTCAGCTGTGCCTCTGCAGTCTGAGTGACAAACAAGAACACAGTGCACACCGAACCAAACAGTTACCACATTATACGTACTACAGACACACATACACGTGTGTGCACATGGGGTAAGATGCCACTAAGCCCCTGCTCCTGAGCAGGGGCAAACCTCCTTTCTTAACCAGGGTTAACGTGCGCATATGAACGCTCTAACCCGGGTTAGACCCAGGTCGAACTCGGATTAGTTGGTCCATGTGAAAGGGGTATAAACCTACATACGTACTGTACCTAACTATGCGTGGTGACATGCATACACACACATATGGGTGTCTATGGGTGAGATGTCACTAAATGCAAAGTGTGGAGTGCACACCCAGCATACGTATGTACCTTGAAGGCTTCCTCCACAGGCCCCAACTCGGAGAGCTGCTGCTGCAGTTTGATTCGCACCTACACACACACACACACACACACACACACACATGACATCACAGATTGCGGTCGTGGAACAAGGCAAGCAGCACAAAGCTCAGGTTACAACTTTAATTACGCTTCCATGCCCCTACAAGACCGTTACCATACACAACACTGCCCGAAATAATATCACCTGCTGTAAATAGTTTAGCAAGCAATTTAGGAGAAGTTAGAGATTAGAGATTCCGTATAGGTTGGGAGGGAATGTAACCGGAGATGATGGATAACAAGCCCTGTACACAGCACACTCTGCTATGGCCTAAAATGGGTATGAGTGTCAGAGGTGAATCCCTTTAACATGACTCTTACTGTAGTTTCACACTCAACAACACAATTCCTCCAATTACAAATTGAGACAAACTTGTCACACAATATTAGCACCTGCCCAGTCACACTGTAAGCACATGCCCCACCAACTGTACATCACTTACACTACACTACACTACACTACACTACACTACACTACACTACACTACACTACACTACACTACACTACACTACACTACACTACATGTACGTATGTAGGTACGTGATGGTGGACGGCACTTCTGACATGACCAGTCAAAAAGGAAGGTCCCCTTTCTGGGAATAATGCCTCCAAATCTGGCTCACATCAAAACTATAAATACTTCTGGGTGTGAGTGGCTGTCCCATGAGCCATAGGCTATCTACAGTACATAGGCTTAGACAAATCACGGTTCTGAGGAAGTGTAAGAACAGTGTCATTCATGGTCCATGGTATTATCAATACACAGAAGCAATGTCTCTCTATGATGTGAGTGCAGATCTGGCATGATCAGTGGAGATGAAGGGATTTACAGAACCAATCGAATGACAGTGACCAGCAATGAATATGGAATGTCAATGGCTTGATGAAACCCATAATGAGGTCACCCTCTATCCAGGGCCAACAACAAGTGCCGTGTAATTGGTTGAATTAGGTAGTTCCAGTGCTCCTCCATGTGACTGCCAAACAAGGTATGCCAAATATCCTTTGATGTTGTATCAATGGTAGAATAATTAATACCTAGTGTGGATTAGAGCATGAGGTGGCTTCCTCAGGGTGTGACACAGCAGGAAGGATAACTGAGGTAAGCAATAACCCTTGAGTGATTTACACATAAGGATACGCCCAATTCTGTACTGTACCTATGCCATGCATGACCTCACTGCCAACAGTGCAGTCATTGTGCATGTAGTACTGTACGAATGAACATAAGGAGAGTGTTGTGTGTACGTATATGTACTGTATGCGTGTACAGCATGTATGTATGTATGTATGTATGTATGTATGTACGTATAACACAAGTAATGGCAGACCCTCTCTATCTTACATCCTGAGCTGATATTGCATACGTAGGTGCACATACATCACACACCGCTGGGCACATGCAGGGGTACAACAAATTACTGCCCCTCTTATAAGGAGCCTCTTCCTTGCCTAGTGAGGGGCAGGCTGAAGCCCTGGAGTTGACCTTTACCATTTGACATGAGTACAGTCAGCAAAACTGCTAAAGCCCAACTACCTCTGAATGCCATGCAGAGGACAACAGACATGATCACAAACACAAAGACACATGGAGGAACCCAGACTGACGAAAGACTAAAACTGTCATTTTGAAGAGCCTGTGATTGTACAGCGTCCAGCCCAGTCCGGGAGAGGTGAGGGGGCTGAGCAGGTCCACACAGTCAGGAAGTATGCATGTACGTATGTACATAGGCCACTGCATACGTACTAATATCATTACACACAAACACAGTGCAGGGCATACCCTTTCTGTTTCAATGAAGCCCTCCTGCTTGGCTCTCTCTGTCTCCTGCTCCTGGTGTTGTAGCTGCCTCCGCACCTCACTACATTCACTGTGCAGCTTGTCAACCTGAGAGAAAGGAGGGAAGGGGAGGATGGAGGGGTGCAGAGTGAGGGGATGGGAAGGGTGGGGAGATACATAGAGTGTGATAGGAAGAAGGAAAGACAAGAAAATAGCACTGAAAGGCCACATGGGGAATCTGGTACAACAGTAGGCAGGCTACACACATGTGCACACTACTGTATTCTTACGTATGCACAATACACCACACTAGGTATTAGGCACTACAGAACACAGACAAATACGTATGTGCTCATCTGAATGCTGTCACAGATGTATACGTACGTACTTACCTGAGACCTGTACTCTGCAGTGAGGCTCTCATACTGAGTGACACTAGCTCTCAGCTGCGAGACTTCTGCCTTCAGTGCTGCAGTCTGTGCACATGTGTTAACAGGGGAGACCAGCAGGTGGGCGGTGAGGTGCAGCACATGTGAACAGCACACAGCACACTGGGAATGCCACCACACAGTTCAGTTACAGCTGTGTGTTGCCTTGCACCTTGGTACACGTATGTCATGCTATAGTATATGCGTACAAGGGTGCTTTGGGAGGGCATTGAAGCCGGCCTAACAGCAAACTAAGCACAGTGCACTCATGGAACAACACATGTATGTATGTACGTACATGCACAGTGACGGCCATTGGACAATGTCACATGATAGCAGAAGTGTGCATGTACGTAACATGTAAAATAACACCTTCTCATCACATCCACCCATACATACGTACCTGGCTCTGCGAGGAAGTCTCCACACTCTGCAGCTTCTCGTCTGTACACATGAGGGAAGCCTGTGGGTAGAGCCACAGACTAGGCACATCAAGTAGAGGTGGAAGCAAGACAACACAGCCACACACATTGCTTACATGCTCCAGCTATCATGTTTCTACCTTCACACACTCCTAATCAGATTAGCTGACTCTGATAAATGTTTCAGAAGGCTGTCATACATTGCTTGCTACCATAGACACCTCACCACCTCCACCACACTGTGTACCTAGCAGACTAGCGGTACAGATTAGAGCGAGTATGGAGAGCACACCATAACATCATGTGACGCACTAGTGCACTAAACATGCCAACCGAGATGCACAATTGGTCTGGCTTCTGTGATAGCCACTGTGTGAGTGCATATAAGGGCACACACAAACACTGACTGAGTTCAGACAAGGGATGTACGCATGGCCGTAGTGTCATCTACAGAGGTATATACAAGGCTAATACAGACACACATACACCCACACACACCCACACACCCACACACAGCTCCCTGATTCCATTCTGCTTGTACACACATACACACATATGTACATATAATAACCTTTCCTTCACTAGTGGTACAATAACCCTTCAAATGCTGGGAAGACCTGGACTACACATGCCACAATACACTTTGTGATACAGCCAGTAAAACATCCGCTCCATCAGATAAGACTACTTTCATCAGTAGCACCTAACCTCACTCACTAGTATCTGACAACAGTTACATAGGTCACAATCAAACAGATCAGGTACAACAATGACACACACTCACTCGCAGCACACTGTACAGGAAGAGGGCTCACACACAGCAGGAGTTGAGACGGTCTTATGTACATGTATGTATGTACCTTGAGTTTCTCATTCTCAATCTGAGCCACGTTGAGCTCCCTCGTCTTCTCCACCAGTCGAGCATTCACTGCCTCCAAGGACAGCTGCAAGGGAACAAGACACACAAGTCTCCACAAGTGCACAAGACACACACTCACATTGCACATGGGAACCTTAGCACACACCTACGTACACAGCAAATGGGTGAATCACATGTGGCCATCACTCAGCTGTGTGTATGCATGTTTTCTTAGAAATGACTGCACGTAAGTACATACACATTCTGTGCAGTTGTACATACAAATGTATAGTACCCCAACAGTAATATACTGTACCTTATAATTTCAATCTCTGCATACATACATACATACATACATACATACATACATACATACATACATACATACATACATACATACATACGTACTTAGCCATTCTCCTCAGTAGGGAGGTCACCACACAGGTGTACTGCTACACATGTAATTCCATACTGGTAACAGTGGCAGTGTGCACCACTTTATCACTCCCACACTCCATAACGCCAGTCCATCTCTTCCACAACCATCCACTTTGTCTCTTCTACACACCCACCATACTGTACGTACATATCTACCCACATATACACATTGTACTATTACACACCAGACCTGTGTCCAGCCTGTTACTGCACACCCGTGTACTGCCACATATACATACATACATACCTATAGGAACCATACCACACATGGGAGTGGGTTATGCACACAACAGGAAACACCACTCCTGTCCACACGACACTCATTCATGGAGCACAATAGCACTAATGATGTTTACCATGGCACCAGAACAGGTGCGAGTTAGAGAAGACAAACTTGCTCTACAGGCATGACCACCTCACCTTGCTTGTTTCTCTGGCTTCCCTGATGATACCCTCCAATTCGCTAATCTTCCTGTGTTGGGGGAGGGAAGGAAAGGCAGCCTTACTGGCAGGGCTAAGCCCATTAGTCAGATGATTAGAGTGGACAGGTGACCCACACTTCCCAGGCAATGACCGTGAGAAGGGGCACTATGGGATGGTTTCACCACAACCTTGCACACAGCAATGGCTTAGACAATGGGGGCTGTAACAAGTTTAAGCTGTAAATGAGGATGGGAGTCAATGTGTGCCACCCAGCTTGGAGAACACTCAGGAAGTGCCTTACAGTAGGTGTTTACTTGAGGTACGCCAGGCCCTTTTAGGGGGACTTGTATCCTTCACAGGAGCAAATTCACTAACACACAGCCTTGTGGTGGCAATTGCACATGTGGAAAAGATTGTGTTGAAACACAAGAGTGAGGCACATGTACGTACGTACCATGTACTGTAGCTAGGTATGCCAAGGGAAAATGGTTAATGGTTTGGGGACGGTGTGGAGGGGATCTTGAAATGCCTTCCAGAGTTGCTACGTACGTAGTAGTGTAAGAAGCCAGTGACATGAATTAAATCATGTGTGCTCGTATAACGAGTTGTGGTTATTTGATTAAACAATTGGATCACAAGAGACTCAGAATTATTAAGAAAGATGGGCGTGCTGGTGGTCTGGAGCTGAAGCACAGTTTTCGGTGGCAGCACCCCCCTGACAACAAACAGCCACAGTGAACAAATAACAATCTGACTTATTGTATGCGTGTCTGTGTTGTTTGTACTACGTATGTGTTGTGGGTGCCTGGAAGAGTAGCCTTTTGGCTAAAGGTTCCCCACATTAAATAAGATTGAATTATTATTACTAGTCAGATGCAAGGCATTGTAGGGGTGAGCGTGAAGTTTTGCATGGCCATCTGCTTTGGCAGCTACGTAGCTTCATCTATGTACATAGCTCTGTTTCTATAGGATATATTGTCGAAATGATATATCGAAGTAAAAAGAACACTCACAATAATTATGACAATCGCCTATCCCAACTATATCCATGATATCATGACACCACTACATACATGTATGTATGTATGTATATTGCCCACTCCTAGTGATAGTTGACAGCAGATGTCAAGGAGGGAGATGGAGAGGGTGGAGACTACAGCAACAAGCGTACATTTATGTGTATGGATTACACCAAATGATCAGAAAGGGGAAGGCCCATGGAAGGTTTCAAGTGGGTGATACGTAGACAGAGGTACATACAATTTAGTCAAATTCGCTTGCAGTCAACATCTCCGCACAGTACAATTATGTAAGCTAAGACTACTTCCTAGTGTATATATCTACGCACTGCCCACTGTAGCCAAACGCAGTGCTGTACACAGTACATATATGGGCCATGTGGTGCACCCAGTAGTGAAAGAAGCCACCATCGCACTCTGATATGCCCAAACAAAAAGTTGACTATTGTCAGTTGACCCACAGTGTGGGTGCATGCAGTATGGCTCCCTGGCGATAGCACTGTGTACAGTGTGTTTACAGCACACCTTGATAGACTATACGATGTACCTTCCGGTGTGTGTGGCTGCTGCAGCTCTAACTAAGGAGCTGTGCCTATTGAAATGTGTTGACAAGTTGTATATAGACAGTGACTCACGCGCTCAGGGCCCCGACTTCTACCTCCAGTCTGGACTTCTCCTTTGTTAACTTGCTATTCCTTGACCGAATATGGCTCAGCTCAGATTGCTGCAACCAGTCAGAGTAGGGGGTGTGGTATACGTACATTCAGTAGACAAGAGTGTAACAGAGACCCTTCTAGTGTGGACCTGTGTCATGTCATACCACTGTGTATGGATGCATGGGTATGAGCTAAGCTTGTGCGTGAGCACTGGACAATGGTGAGTACAGGGTGGAGGGTGCAACTGCTGCCAGTGCTCACTGCTTCTTCCAGCTTGCCCTCCATCTTGTCAACGGCATCCTGATGGTGGCTAGACTCCTCCCTCTGGTGCCTGAGGTGGGACAATACAGTAAGTACTTAGCAGCCACTGGCACAGCACCCAACCTCACCCACTGCGACAAGGACCCCAACCCTCACTTGGTCATCCTCTTGACAGTCTCCCTATCCCTGACAGACTGCTTGTGCAACTCGTCCACACTAGCTTGCAGTTCAGTGAACTCATCACTCGTTTGTCGAAGCTGTCCCTCCAGGGCCTACACATGCACACGGGTATACACATTACGTAGGTGCACTCGACTACAGATGGATGTACGTACATACATACGTACATACGTATGGGCACACCACACACACACACCTGTGCATGCTGCAGCACTCCACATCATGTAAGTAGCCCTAAATGACATATGTATGCATGCACACTGTACAAGGGACAACCCGCACACACTACAATGAGCCCTACAGTGATGGTAGACCTGTACACACAGTGTACACATTGTAGTAAAGTTTACCTTAGCATGCCTTAACACAACATGCAAGTATAGGTACTTGTGTTTGTGCATAAGCAGTGCTGAATCTAGGAACTTCCTCAAAGAGAGGGGGGGGGTAAACTGAGGTTCCAAGAATTAAGGGAAGGGGCGACACAAGGAGCAAGGGAGGTGATACTATGTTAACATATGGCTTGTCAAATTTTCAAGGGAGGGCGAGATTACAGCAAGGGGGCGAATGCCCTCCCCCCCGCCCACTAAATGCACCCCAGATAAGTACGTACATACATATGCATGTACGTATGTACACACATTACCGTCAGTCAGATCTGCACAGCAGTGTGATAGAATGTACGTACACATAAAATACAAAATACAAACCTGGACTTTCACTGCCATTGTCTCACACTCCATCTCCTTTGCTAGCAGGCTCCCCTTTAGGTGCTGGGTCAGGAGGAAGTACACAACACAGGTCAACATTATACGTACATACCTACATACATACGCATAAACATGCATACAGTATGTACACATGTATGAGCCAGTTCAAGTTGCACCTAGTGTGTAGGTACTTTCAGCTCCCCTCCGCCTCCCCACATATAGTGTAGTGTAGTACACTCACCTCCTTCTGTGCTACTTCTGCCTCCTTATCCACCAGCTGCTGCTTCAGCTTCCGGTTGCTCCTGTCTGCCTCAGAGAGCTTGCTCAGCAGCAAGTCTTTCTGGACACTGAGCTGCTCCAAACTTGCCTAAACAGAGGAAGAGAGGCCACACTTTATACACATACTGTATGTATGCATATAACAACAGGACTGCCAGCAGTGGATGTAGGTATGTAGGTCAGTCTCGCATAGCCTGGACCCTTTCCCCCATTTCAAATGATGTCAGAATGTAAAAACACTGGGCTACGAGAGACTAGTTGTGGGTACCATAGCAATCTGCCATAACACTAGTACATCAAACATTTGTATGTATGTACATATGCATGTACATTGTACTAAGTAAGTTGTAAATAGAGTCAAATACTGTACGATATCAAGTTATGAAATGACACATGCACATACGTATGTTTCACCATACATGTAGCCTATCATGCTAGACCCTCTCGCTCTCATGAATGCCTTTTAACCCAACCTCAACCACCAGCAACCATGAGATATGTAGGATCTAAATACGTATGTATGTACGTATGTAGAATGTGTGTACAGCTCCATGTGTGCTGTTGACAGCATTGTAAGTACACACACCTCAACATTCTGCTGTGATCGCAGCATCTTCCTAAGGGACTGATTGGTGGAGTCAAACTCAGCCAGCTTGTCCAGGAGGAGGTCCTTGTGCTTGGACAACTCAGACACCTGAACAGTTGTTGAGTACTTCTCCTGTGGATGGTGGGTACGAGTGTTGCAAGTGTGAGCAAGTACGTAGTAGCAACCAGAATACAAAGAAGTTCATACGTGTATGACTGTGTGTGTGTGCCCACAGCACCTGGTGCACCTCCACAGGCTACAGTGACACCTCTCTACTCTGGACACCTTTGGGACAGGCCTAAGTGCCTTGATTAGAGGTACAGTTTAGTACACATCAGATCCCTACATATGCACATACGTAGCCTGACAAGAGGCAGAGGTGTCCTTCACCTCAGGATGGGCTCCAGCATACGTACATCATATGCACATACACACACTCCCCATATCACCCAACATAGAGCGTTGCAACAGTTCAGTGAAGTGGTCATTAGGGCACTTCATTGGTCTGCTGCTCCAGTTAATGAGCATGACAGAGCACCCACTTATGGAGGCCCACCATCCATTGGCCCAGTCTCACCCTCTCCATCTTTCTCAGGGTGCGCTTCAGAGTGTCCACTTGCTTGGCCATGGCAGTGCCGTCCATCTCTGCCTCCACCAGTTTCTTCATCAATAACTCCCTCTGTGACTCCAGCTGATGGGTCGTGTGCCTGCACCGGGGACAGCACTCACAACATCACTAAGGCACACACACAGTTGGCTGAACACAAGCTAAGGTGAACCTGCTAATGCATAGACACAATGGAGCACTAATTGCTTGCTAATGCCAAAGATAGGTATGTACACAGCGTCAACACACACAAGCACACAAACCTGACGGGGTTTAACCCAGTCAATTAGCATTAACTCATTGTGCAGCTTTGGACTACGTAAGCAATGACTCAAAGGTAGCTCCTATGTACCATGCACTACAGTCACACCGACCATCCAAACGCAGTCACCTGATGACACACACACACACATTTATCACGTTAGATTGGACTGCTAATGCTTACGTACATTGCCCAACCTACGTACCTACCTTTGTCCTATAACCTGTTTACATACATGTATGTAAGGTTCTACAGCACTGCACACAGTCCACTCTATTGTGCCTGGACTCACGTGCTGTTTTCTGCATCCTCCTTCAGGGCAGACAGAGCACCTTTGAGCTTCAGCTTGTCTACCTGGGACTCTTCAAGCTGGTCCTTGAGATCCTGTACCCCAAAGGACGCACACACACCACACATACACACATGTACACTGTACATACATACCTGCACAGTGCACAGCCAGTTCTACTCTCACCCTAAGCTCCACCTCCTTCCAGCGCAGTGACCTCCGTGACTGATTCAGCTCATCCTGCTTCTCCTTCAGCTCCTCTTCATGCAGGGAGCGGTCGAGATCAACCTGCCCAGACCAGCCAAACAGAATAGCCTCCATGCACAACTCAACACACACTGTGATGCACATACAGTACGTATGTGTATACGTACATGTCTTCTGCGAAATTCTGCTGCTCCCAGCCAGAGTCAAATGTGCATACGTACGTACGTGCGTATGCATGTGTACATGCATCAAAGTGAGTAGCTCCATCATTAGTTACGTACATATACTCAGAGGCACTGTTCACCACAGATTCACACTCCTTAGCTGCATGCACACAGTACAGCACACTACTCATGCATGTATAGTGGAGATTCATGTACATGTACGCACCTCAGCCCTAAGGCTGTTCACTTCCGAAGCCAAGCTCTTCACCTCCTTCCTTAACTTCTGCTTGTCGCCATTTTCCTGCAACAGATCATTTCCACAACCCATCAAGCACACACACATTTCTATGTACCTCCACCTAGCCCATCCATCCCAAGTCCCTAGGTGTGTATGGCACATGTGGGCAGTGGTGCTGTGTAGGAGGGTCTAGCTAGCTAGCTGGAATCTGTGTAGATCCACTCACTACCACAATCCGGGCACTCCCTGATCCATCGCTGCCCAGGTCCCCTACAGTCAACACTGTGTCTCCATCATCCATGGCTGGGGTGATCTCCAGGCGGTGGGAAGGACTCTGAGAAACAACACAACCACATTATACATGTACCTACATGTACGTATGCTATACCACACATCTCAGCAGCGCAACAGACACCACCGGAACAATACCTACGTACATGTATGTATGAGCCTACAACACATCACAGCTACGTAGTATTGACCACGTACATATGTACATACGTACACAAGTCTGAATTCCAACTGTTTCAACACTGCCAATACAGATACGTACATACTGTACATACATACATGAAACCTCCTTTTAATATGTACAATGTCTGGGTATTCCCCTATCACAGGCCGGAGGACATGCACACAGTGTGATGTGCGTACATGTGTCACAAGGGGAGGACGGGAGCAGCCCTCTATTGTGTATGTACATACATATATCAAGATCCAGTCGCAGTGAAGAACCACCCACCCATGTATCACGTGCACACATTGTGTACCACTGCAGGTAAACATGTACAAATGTACCTAGTCACATATATGTGTATGGACATACTTTCCATGTCATGGTGCTACGTGTAGACCTCCCCGGTGGTGGCACCCAGGGGCCTTGGTGAGTGGAGGATGCCACAAACTCCTTAGCCCCCATACGATGACCACTTGATCGCAGGTGGTCAGTTGCTCGCAGACTCTGTAGGCGGGAGGGGAGAGGCATTGCTTAGCTGTCTACACTACAAGCTGAACAAGGGAGATGCAAGTGGATGGAAGCATGGCACACCTCTAAACCAGACAATGCATATAGGCAGTTGGTCTTCATCCCAGCATGGTTGATGTACGCATTAAACAGGCTGTGTAAAAGGTCCTGTATGGCTACAAGTTCATCTGTACAATACAGCTTGCATACATGTAGCCACACACTAGAATTAACCCATTAACCCTAGAGACTGGTGCAGGATAGAATGTGTGTATTAGCAACTTAATTGGGCATGTGCAGCAGTGCCACAAGACACAACCGATGCTAAAGTACACCATCCCACTCAAAATAGCATTAACCAACTCTTTTTCAACATATGTACGTAGTGTCTACTCAAAGCCAACAACAGGTGCATGCGTAGTGTTAGCTTACAGGTCTTCCGGCTGACATTTCAGCAAAGGACTTGGCCAGCCTCTGACTAGCAGTCATCTTCTTCTAAGGACAAACACAAGAGAATCAGCTCACAACACACAATACACGTTTCCTCTATACTGCATAGCAAATAGCATGTTAATATCCAGCACAGATCATTCACGCCCACCCCTTACTCCTGATGTGTGTGTATAGGTCAAATACGTTCATGTGCTGGTATGTATCTACTCTGCTCCACTGAGATACACCAGAACGCTTTCTCAGGGAAAGCTGCCTGGTTACACAAGACTACTACAGCTTTACCTCGGAGAAGATTGGAATGTGGAGAAAGACACATCCCAGTGAGGCCTTTCAATCCATTGGGCACACAGTACATGTAAAGCCGATTACAGAATGGTTGGCCAAAATGGCAAATGGCAGAACAGCCAAATGTCGTGACGTCACTACTAGTTTCACTGCTTGCCATTACGTCACTCCTATTGGACAGTATTGCCATTTGCTATGACGTCATGTCATTTGCCATTTACCTTTGTGACAACCAATCTGAAATCGGCTGTACCATAGCCCAGGTACGTATCAGCTAATCCCGGCTGGCCTTATCCTACTTACAGTGACACCAGTGGAGCACCAAACAGGTCACCACATCCACTAGTAGTGTGTGAGGTGCACAGCGATGACTAAAGGAAAGCAGTCACAACAGTTTACAAGAAGCAAGTTAAAGTGACTTGAAGCCGCTTAAAAGCTTCGTTGCAAACTGACCACATGTAATTCAGTCTTCTAGCACACAGTCATCTGCACCACACTGTATATGCCATCACAGAGTGTGGGGAGGAAAACGCGCGCGCGAGCCGTCACTGCTAAAACAGCGTGGCATTAACTTGCACTGTACCACTGTTTGCACAATGAAAGCCTACCTTAGGCGACACGTGCACATGGACGGGCGCGTTTCTCCCAATATGTAGATGAAGAGGAGATGGCGATCTTTCCATCCTATTTGAGAATGCCTAATCCTCCTCGCACGCCCTCAGTCTAGCTCAGGTCTCTCCCGGTCCCTGCTAGTTTACAGAGAGGCTTCACACCAACACCTTCGTTACCCGAGCAACGTCTTCTCGTGTGTTTACGTTAAAAGGCACGTTTGTTGTCAGCACCTAGCCTCTATTTGGGAATTCCCCTTCTTGCGTGGGCCGGGTTGCCGCAGGCTCGCAGCAGATGGTCCGGAGAATGGAGAACCTACCACCGGACAGTTGTAAGGACTAGTGGGACGCCTTCCTATCCTCACGCATATGATTGCCTTCAAATGACTGAAGTGAAACGTATGTTCGCTGCGGACTGTGAACTCCTTCCTCACGTGGAACCCAGTTAAGCAAGGTCTTGGTACTAACTGCAGCAAGTGCGGGGGGTGCTGACA
Organism: Ianthella basta; assembly: GCA_964019415.1. Taxonomy (NCBI): domain Eukaryota; kingdom Metazoa; phylum Porifera; class Demospongiae; order Verongiida; family Ianthellidae; genus Ianthella; species Ianthella basta. The sequence goes on from OZ025879.1 coordinate 3,114,206, forward strand.
CTGCCCAAACTACGTCGCTGGCAGGCGGGTCCTTCTTGGTGAGTGGGCGTCTCAACTGCGTTCATCCATGATATGCAGTCGACATCAGTCAGAGACACTCCAAGGTGCCAGCTATCAGTTATGGCATGATGTGTTATGGAGGCACTTCTGACGGATCCATTCAAAGGCCTGGTCGTTGGGGGAAGCTGAGAAGTGTCTTCTATTTGCTACTAACCCAACAGCACCATTTCGGGTGGTATAGCTACACCAGTGCATCTCGAGGTGTAAGTCTCGGATGGATTGATGTGTCAAGTGGGGTAACCTTGTGGAAGTCTGAAAAATTTACTAATGAATTCTGCGAAGAACAGGTGTGCCCATATATTTTTGTCAATGGAGCCATACTCCACTGTAGCCAGTATCCCAGCGTGTTGTGTCCACACTGTGGAGCAGTGATTTGTCCTCAATTGGATGCCAGTGGGCGAATAATTGCCATCATGTATGTTCCTGAATCAGCTGGAGGAGCTCACCATTTTTCTCCCCACACCTAATTCACATGCCACAAAGCAGAGTGTATCTACAAAGTATGACTACTTAGTGCTTCTGGTTATACCAAGCCCTCCTGCATGTGAGTGGAGATGTTGGCGCCAGTCCCCCCAAGCCATGTATAGAGCATGAGCTTGTTACCTTTCGATCTATAGCTACAATCAGCTACTATGAAGTTCCTGAGCATGCACTCACTGCTCAGGTCCTTTGTCAGATATGATGTTGAAGCTAAACAGTTCCAGTATCATGTTCTGTCTGAGACCATCTGCCCATCAATGTCGATACCACAGTAACCATAACGGCTACTGCAACATCCCCAATGTACATTGCATTGTTACACACTGCGGACTCGGATATACATGGTTGTGTACATGTTCAGGCATCACATTTTGATATTGAAACTATGGAGTGTGTTCGGAGCATCACATTGAAGTATGAGTTCCCTATGCCATCACAGAACATAGCCTGTCCCCCTGGTCATGGGGCATATCATTATCCATCCATCTGTGTACTGCCTATTTCTTGGTGATGTTTCTGGGAGACTGCAGTACGCACCACACCAAATACCTGTGCTTCTGTCTGGACACTGGGAAGTGTGTTGGTCAGTTGGAGCTCCAAATCCCCCATTATCCAAAATATGCACTAGTGATGAACCAAGCACTCCTTGAATCTCCTGTCCATGTCAGTGAGGACCAGCTCTACACGCTACCTCTACTGGCCATTCTGCATGGTGTGGCAGTGCCTCAGGAAGAGCAGTCACATACGTACCTCAACATGTAATTATAACAGGAAGTGTGCTGCCATAAATTATTGTACACCATATGCCCTTAATGACAGTTGTATGTGCACAGATCTAACCTCCCATCCTTAACTGCTTTCTAAACATCAATGTGGGTTTATCAAAAGCTACACTTGACTAGAATATGGTTACCATGCAGTGAAATTACCGCTGATATCAGTTAATTAACACATTTGAATATATGCATTTAATTGTCATTATCAGTTGTTACATATAATTATACATCGCCACACCATAATGTACACAGTTGCATGCAGTAGCAGGGTCAGGGCAAGGGAAGGGGGAATTCCCTTCACGTACTAATAACAGAAACTCGAGTCACGGTCCTAGACTGTCATTGTGTCAAGATTCCGATCGTCTCACTAGGTTGGGCAGTTACGTATTTTAGCTATATGGTTCCATAGGTCATAGTACATATACTATGTGCTTCTCCAAGAAGAATGGAGAACCTACCCCCGGAGGTGATCGTCCTCATCCTCTTGTTTCTCCGCGTTGAAGACGCCCTGAGTCTTTCTGCAGTCAGTCGGACCCTGCGCAGCGTGGTGACGTCATGTAGCCGGTACTGGAGAGAGGGCTTAAGGGCATTAGGACACTCGCCACAGTCCGTAACTTTCATGAACCAGTGGGACGCTTTCCTGTCCTATTGCCGTCAAACGACGGAAGTGAAACGAATGTTTGCTGTGGACTGCGAGCGCCTTCCATCCCTCGTGGGCCCGCCTACTGTAGACGGTATCCTAACTACAACATTGCTGGCTGGCGGCTCCTGCTTGGTAAGGGGGTTATCCAACCTTCCTTCATCCAACGGAAGTAGTCAATACCAGTCAGAGACTCACTCCAAGATGCCAGGTGTCAGTTATGGCATGGAGTGTTATAGAGGCACTTCCGAAGGAGCCATTCACAAGGTCTGGTCGTTGGGGGGAGCCAAGAAATGTGTTTTATTTGCTACCAACCCAATAGCACCGTTTCTGGTAGTGCTCACCCGTGCATCACGAGGTGTGAAGCTCAAATGGGTCAATGTGACAAGTGGTGTAACATTGTGGAAGTCCGAACTGGACAAACTCCCTCGAATGAAGCACATGCACACCAACAGACCTTCGCTCTACTGTGACCAGTATCCAAGCCATGGTGTATTGTGTCCGCATTGTGGAGCAGTGGTCACCATTCGATCTCAGTCAGCTACCCGTGGGCGAGGAATTGCCATCATCTATGTTCCTGATACACCTGGAGGAGCTCACCAGTTTGTTCCCCACACTTTCACATGCCACATAGTGGAGTCTGACCAATGCATTTCTCAACTGCATGATTGCTTAGTGGTTCTGGTTAAAGCGAGTCCTCCTGTGAGTGCCATAATTGACGCAAACCCTCCCAAGCCATGCAGAGAGCATGAACTTGTTACTTACTGTTCCAGTGAAGGTGGAAAGTGCTCTGTGATCAGGTCAGTCATCAGGTATGATGTTGAAGCAAAACGGTTCCAGTACCATATCCTGTCTGTGGCCCCTTCACCCGTCAGTGCTAAACTGGACATGGTGGCTATCACAACATCTCCTCTGTACCTTGTAACATTACATGCTGTGAATTCAGAGGTACATGAAGATGCACATCTTCATGCATCAATATTTGATGTTGAAACTATGGAATGTGTTCGGAGCATCGCCTTGGAGCATGAGTTTTATTATGACATCAATCAAGCTGGCCTGCCCACCCTGCCATCAGGTACATCAGTGTCTGTCCACCTGTGTACTGCCTGTTTCTTGGTGCTGTTTGTGAGAGACTATTGGATTGGCTGCACCAAATACCTGTGCTTCTGTTTGGACACTGGGAAGTGCGTTGGTCAGTTGGAGATCCAAGAAACCCATTATCGCAGACATGCAGTAGTGATGAACCAAGCACTCCTTGAATCTCCTGTCCATGTCAGTGAGGACCAGCTCTACAAGCTACCTCCACTGGCCATTCTACATGGTGTGCCTCTGCAGTCTCGTACACATAGCTCATCAAGTGACAGCAAGTGTGTGCTGATGTGAATGCAGTGTACATAAAAAGCAATACTATAAGTCATTGTTCTTCATGGTGTATGTTGTAAATTGATATATGCACAGAATTAATTCCCATCCTTACTGCTCTCTGAACGTCGTGTATAGTATTGTTTTATATCTAGTCCTTGTACATATGAATGGGATATTTATTACCAGTTTTATTGCTGATTTTCAATGCATTTGATTCTCACTAATAGTGGCTGCCAGAAAGGTAGATCAAGAGATGAAGGTGTACCCACGTGAAGATATTCATAATTATAACAGTTTCTGTAATTGGTTTTCATACTGCACTCAGCCATGCACATCGCACTCCACAACACGCCCACCATCACACTCCACAACCCCACCCACCATCACACTCCACAACCTACCCACCATCACACTCCACAACCCGCCCACCATCACACTTCACAACCTGCCCACCATCACACTCCACAACCCACCCACCATCACATGCTACACAACATGGGTAATTTCAATAAACACTAAATTGCCCTCACAAGAAGTAGCAGTGACACTATCTAGCTAGGTACATTACTAGCAATGGGTAGGTATGCTTATATTTCTAACCTGAGCAAATTGCTCAGTATGTCAAAAACACTAATTGGAACACTCCCCTCAGTTCATGATGTCCATAGCCAGCCAGCTGATAGCATAAGTAGCCCTTCATCAGTTGTAAACAAAACAGTCTGCATGTGTTGCCATATGCTAATGGTGCATGCAATTGCCATGTGTACGGTGCATGTGATTACCATGATACAGTATTCATTGAAAATGTACACTGAAACTCACTACTGGTATACCTGTTTGTTGAACACATCTCAGGGAGCATGCAAGGATCAAGTATTGGGAAGTGGTAAACAAAGCATGAAGAACCCGTAGCTACACCAGTGGGTGGCACACTTGCTACACATAAACAACTTAGGGTAATGGGGGTAGCTACCTAGCTAATTTGCATAAATGTGCAGCAACTTTCGTCAACTCTTTCTCAGTAGCAGGGACTGCCTAAGCAGTTCTTGGCTATCTATTTCACTGGTGCATTTTTACACTCCTGCAATATATTTACACATAGCAGTAGCGGAGGTCAGGTCTGGCCACGTGACTACAGATGGTCCACGCCCTGGTTAGGCACGCCTGAGGGGCGTGTGTGCATGCATAGCTAAAATATACGCTATACGCGCACGCTAACTGCATCCAAGAAGAATGGAGAACCTACCCCCGGAGGTGATCGTCCTCATCCTCTTGTTACTCCGCGTTGAAGACGCCCTGAGTCTTTCTGCAGTCAGTCGGACCCTGCGCCGCGCGGTGACGTCATGTAGCCGATACTGGATGCGCCTGACACCAGTGGGACACTCGCCACAGACCTTGATGTCCATAGCCAATTGTAAGAGCCAGTGGGACGCCTTCCTGTCCTATTGCCGCCAAATGATCGAAGTGAAACGTATGTTTGCTGTGGACAGAAAACGGATTCCTCGTGTGGAACACCAAAAAAAACATACCTGGATAGACAAAACAGTGCTGGCGCAGGAGGCCGACGCTGCCCGAACTACACCGTTGGCAGGCGCCTCCTGCTTGGTGAGTGGGTTACGTCGCGGAGTGCTGTGTGGTAATTGCATGGCTGGGAAAGACCCTAACACATTGCCAGCTGACAGTTATGGCATGGTGTGTTATAGAACTACTTCCGAAGGAGCCGTCCAAAAGGCCTGGTCGTTGGGAGATGTCAGTGAGAGTGTTTTATTTGCTACTGACCCCATAGCACCATTTCTGGTGGTACTTACCCGTGCATCACGAGGTGTGATTCTGGAATGGATCGATGTGACAAGTGGAGTAACACTGTGGAAATCTCAACTGGATCTATCCCTTAAATTAGGAAAGGATCCTTATAGCAATACAACTAGGCGCACACATGGAGAGATGCTGCATTATGATAAATATCCCAACCACAGTGTGTTATGTCCACATTGTGGACTAGCGATTCGTTCTCAATCAGATGCCCGTGGACAAGGAATTGCCATCATCTTTGTTCCTGATATACGTGGAGAAGCTCACCAGTTTGCTTCCCATACCTCCGCATGCCACATAGTAGAGCCTGACCAGCACTTGCCTCCACTAAATGATTGCTTAGTGGTTCTGGTTAAAGCGAGTCTTCCTGTGAGTGGTGTAATTGACGCAAACCCTCCCAAGCCATGCAAGGGGCACGAACTTGTTACCTACTGTTCCAGTGAAGGTGGAAAGTGCTCTGTGATCAGGTCTGTCATCAGGTACGATGATGAAGCAAAACGATTCCAGTACCATATCCTGTCTGTGGCCCCTTCACCCGCCAGTGCTAAACTGGACATGGTGGCTATTACAACATCTCCTCCGTTCCTTGTAGCATTAGATACTGTTGACTCAGAGGTACATGAACATGTACATCTTCAAGCATCAGTATTTGATGTTGAAACTATGGAATGCGTTCGGAGCATGACCTTGGAGCATGAGTTTATCCGACGTAGGAGTCTATTTGGGCATGTAGGTGACATATCAGTGTCTATCCATTTATGCACAGCTTCTTTCTTGGTACTGTTTGCTGGAGACTCTGGTAGTCGCGGCGCCAAATGCATGTGCTTCTCTCTGGCCACTGGGAAGAGTGTTGGTCAGTTGGAGCTCCCTTATTATTCTTATGCCGGACATGCAGTAGTGATGAACCGAGCACTCTTTGAATCTCCTGTCCATGTCGGTGAGGACCAGCTCTACAAGCTACCTCTACTGGCCATTCTGACCATTCTGCATGGTGGGGCCTATGGAAGAGCAGACGTATACCTCAACCTGTAACAGGAAGTGTGTGCTGATATAATGCAGTGTACTGCCATAAACCATTGTGTACCTGGTGTATGCCCTTAATGACTGTTGTATGTACGTACACACACTTAATTCCCATCCTAAACTGCTTTCTAAACAATGTGGGTTTAATCAAGTCCTTGTAGCTACACATGACTGGAATATGGCTACCAGTGAAATTATTTACTGACTAGCAAGAAACCCCGCCTTCAGTGGGCTTCACTGCTCTGGTGCCCCAACGATCGATGGTGACTCCGGTCCATGCATGACGGCCTGGCATTGCCAGTGTGCTTACGCCGATGTGTGTATGCCTGGCCAGTTGGTAGGACATAACTATACCTCACTTCTGTGGAGTTCACTTGACATTTCTAATTGCACTGCGTCATGTAGCTAGCGCATAGCTTGGCTAGGAGTGCACAAACTGCAACTATGATAGTACAGAGGAAGAAAGGGGAATGTGTATCACCTTTCCACCTTTATATAGCTATAGACTCCTCTTTGCTTTCTTTCTAGCAAATACATCATTTTCCATAGTCAGTGCATGCGTGAAGCCACATATTGCAGGCAACTCTAGCTATCTGTCCACATCATGCCACTCACGTCTGGCAACAACAAGCTTGCATCACAATTTCCACCTTCATACTTCCTTTCTACCATGGACACACTATAATATGTTTCTACCAATTATGCAACTGATTGCATGTCAATTAACAGCAAGTGCATTATTTTGCATTGTCAGTGCATTGCCTACAATTCTATCTATCTGTCCACACCATAACACGCACATCATATAATAACAACAGGCTGGCATCACCTGCAGCTAAGATATTGCAGTATTGCCTGTTTCTTTTGCCTTTTTTGCTGGCTATGTGCATCCTTAAATTCTCTTTAATTTTCAAGGAAAAATTTCATTACACTAGTATATATAGATGTCAGTTAATTAACACTTTTGAGTGCATGCATTTGATTGTCATTGGCTGGCTACTTACACTACCCATGCACGCACACACCATATGTAGCTGGATCATATCACACATGCAGTAGCCTTGGCAGGCCAGGGGCTAGCTAGCTAGACTGACAATCATGCAAAATTAATAAGTTTGCTGTAGGTGTGTACACGCGTGATCTGCAGGGAAATGTGACAGGAAGGGGGAATTCCTTTCATGTAGTGGCTGTAGTCTTGTACTGATGCCCACTTGCACCTCACTTTGGTGCATGTCAGTCTGGGTAGGAGCTAGACTAAGCTATATTTTTTGCAAGTTAAAGGTATAGTGTAAAGAGATGCAGGTGTCATAATTAATGGCATGATTTTGTTTGCATATTGCCAACAGATTCCAAACTAATATACGTATAACAGAAACGCAAGTGTTCCGTTCGACTCACTAATTATAAGTTGGATGGTTACACATTTTAGCTATTATGGTTCCATAGGCAATAGTACTATGTGTTTCTCCAAGAATGGAGAACCTATCGTTAGTCGTCCTCATCCTCTTGCTACACAACAGGGGATGGGTAATTTTAGCTGAACTGAACTGCCCTCACAAGAAGCAACAGCAACAGTACGTGACACTAGCTAGGTATGTTTATATTTCTAACCTGAGCAAAGTGCTCAGTATGTCAAAAACACTAATTGGAACACTCCCCTCAGTTCGTGATGTCCATAGCCAGCCAGCTGATAGCATAAGTAGCCCTTCATCAGTTGTAAACAAACAGTCTGCATGTGTTGCCATATGCTAATGGTGCATGCAATTGCCATGTGTACGGTGCATGTGATTACCATGATACAATATTCATTGAAAATGTACACTGAAACTCACTACTGGTATACCTGTTTGTTGAATACATCTCAGGGAGCATGCAAGGATCAAGTATTGGGAAGTGGTGATCGAACAAAGCATGAGTTATAAATAGTATAATAAATACATATTATTTAAGGTTCATGCTCTTTGTGAGGTAATTCATCCACGCTGCTCTGGTTTGAGACAGAGCTGACACCAGAGTCTACCAAGTGATAGGAAAGGGAGGGAAGGTTGCCATGGCAACATCATACAGGTGTTCAGGGCTACTAAAACTACAGTCCAAGTCATTTCAGGGTTTCTTGTCATGATTGTCTTTAGTACTCTGCAATCTAGCTAACTAACTACTGTAACTAGCTACCACTGTGAACAGATTATTTGAATGTGGGTGGATCAACCGCAGATTGACGTTATCGCGCATGCAAATCCACCATTCACCTGGCCAATTTCAGAATGGCAATGGCAATTGGGACAAGACCTGTACACCAGTGGGTGGCACACTACACATAAACAACGAGACTTGCCTTCATCTTTCTCTTGTAGTGAACTCTCCTCTTCCACCTTCTCCTCTGATGAACCCCCCGCTGCTGTCTCTTCAGGCCATCTCCCAATCTGTACCACCACCTCAGGGAGGTCTCCACTGCTCACTGTATTATGCAAATTTAGAAGCAGTTCACCGTCCTGTGTTGACAGGAAGGCGGAGTGGATGTGAATGTAGTCCTCCATTCCATCAGGTGCCATCGAGAAGGTGCTCTGGGTGGCCACGTCGCCCTGTGCATTGTCTGCAAGTACACACAGCAATCAGCTCAACACAATGACTGCAAGGTGTGATGCTGGCATCCCCTTCTTATACATTATCATAGTGAACGATAAATGTAAAGTTAACTTGTACTGGAAGGGAGACACATACACATACACATGAATGCACCACCCGGCAGCCTTGCAGACACTGCATGCATAACATGTATGCAATGGGGGTCTCACTGATAACAAGCACTGCCTTGGCTCCTGCATCTTGGGCGTTCTGGACCTAAGCAGAGTAGACAGTGAAAAACACACCTTCAAAGCACTTGTTGACCATGTGCCAACAGCACATGTGGAACACTGTCCATCTGCTGTGTGAGTACATGGTGGACTTGGACCATACAGGGGACCATCGTCTACATTCTTTACAAAAGACCACCCGCATGCCTGCTGTACACAGACTAAGCACACACGCACACACATGCACACACACACACACACACACACACACACACACACACACACACACACACACACACACACACACACACACACACACCTTCTTCATGAAGGAGCACCCTCCACGCTGCACCATCACAACATGGCCCTTGACCTCTGCACTAGTGGTCTCCAGTGGCTCACACGCCTGGAAGGGCTCGGCTCTCACTACAGCCCCCTTCACAGAGACAGAAGAGGTCATGTCAGGCCCAAACAAGGCTGGACCTGCCTCAAACCCCTGCCCTATCCCCTCCATGGCGGGCTGGATGATCTGCACCAACCGTCTGGCTCGAGATGATTCTGCACAATGAATAAGAGATAGGAAAGTGCGCAAAACCTTCACAGCTAAACTGGTATACAGTGTGAACGTGGAAGTGGCTATGATTGCAATGTATGATTGTCTTACAAGTGGAGCATATCACCACCGCGTCCCATTGCTGTGCAGTAGTGCACACCCTCAGGCCTCGGCCCCTTGACCTGGCAACCCGTGTATGTATGTATACCCACCACTGTCATGACCTGCCTACCTATGTACGTAAGTGACTACTACACATTCATGTACGTACGAGCAGTTTAAAGAAGCAAGTAAAGCTTACTGTTTTCTTGTGCCTGCATTTCTGCAATCCCCTGGAGCAGTATGGCACCTTCCTCTGCCATTTGAGGTGAATGTGCCTGCAGGTGAGAAGCAGCACACACCGACACTAAGGTCACTCACAACACACCAAATGTGGACATTTGTAGTCCAGAGCGGATCCATTGTGTGATACAAGCTCTATAAAGGAACACATGCTGAGCAGGACCAACAGCTACAAGTAGGTGTTTCAAGGGGACAGCAGATTCACAGCAGCCACAGGCTGGTGCACACTACGTACATACATACACATACGTACACGTACATGTACATTATAGTGGGTGTCAAGGGTCAGTTAGATACGTAGTACAGCAGTACAGGAATACAGAAGAGCCTGCAACATGGCCAGTACAGTGTAAGACTGTGACCACATCATTACGCTGTACTTCTGCTCATTATACCCCTCCCCCTCCCCTCTCATAACATGGAATGGTTCTCACATCCCCTTAAACATGGGTCCATTAACAATGGGTTAAACACAGTTAGGAAAGCATAAAAGCGAGCTTAGGTGGATGATACGGTCAGATTTGGAAAGTGACAGTGAGAAATGGGAAACTGGAAACTGGGCTGGACCCTTTGGGCATCTGTGTGAAAATGGTACCACACCAAAGAACTAGGTGAGGATTCCCCTAAAAGGGATCCTACTGTTGGCATGGCTTACTGTGTAGGGGTGGTAGGTGACCACAATGGCCTTGGTGTCCCGATTGTCAATGTTGATGCCCAGACGGGAGAGGAGGTGGAGGTGAACAGAGTTGTGGAAGTCAATACCATTCGGGAAGTAACGAGCAGCAACAGCCTTGTGAGTGAACCTGGAGTGTGCAGACAGGAAAGGAGTTCCCTGAAATACGTACACACTGTACACATTTGCAATCACTACACCACACAGACCCACCCACCATCACACTGTAGCCCCACCCACCATCACACTGTAGCCCCACCCACCATCACACTGTAGCCCCACCCACCATCACACTCTGTAGCCCCACCCACCATGCATCACATGCTGCGTATATGACAGGGACAACACTGTTACACGAACATCTAAATAGCCCTTTAGAAGCCACAACAGTAGACACTAGGTACAAGCCGAGCAGTGTTTATTGTTGAACAAAATGTGCTTCAGAATATTTCACAAGCAACAGCTGAGCACAGTGACAAGTGCTTAATCGTGATGATGTAATCCACAGCCATAATGATGCAATCTTTCCAAATTGCTCAAAATATTGCTAGCTCACAGAGTTGTGGCTTGCTTTCTACCAAATTCAGTGGTAAGCTCCTGGACCACATTCATGAATCAAGGGCGTAGCCAGGATTCTGGGAGGGGGGGGGGGGGGGGGGGGGGGCTAGTACCGGTATACCAAGGATGCACGCCGTGTGACTCGTATGGTGTCACGAATAAATGGCCGCCAACGGACGGGTGGGATCTGGTACGTAACCGTTGACCATTAAACGAGACATTGCCTGCTAGCTGTGAATGCACTGCTGTGT
>OZ025879.1:3125736-3138236 GCA_964019415.1 Ianthella basta
ACATGCAGCCATATGAACGCATGAAGTCTGTGTACACTCCAGTTGGATGAAGGGTCATTGCAACATATTGTGACAGAATTACAAAACAAGTTAGTGACATTATTGAGTTCAATGATGAAGTAACGGACACGGTAAAAAGTGTTGATCATTGCTGGTAAATTGGACAACCAATTGCAATAAATTAAAGGAATAAATAGTCAAATGATGAAACAGGGACACACACACACACACACCCCATGGGCCACCTCAGGTGAGTACACCAGAAGTAGACTAATTGCCAACCATGTCCCTCACCACCTTAATAGCAGTGGCACAGGTCACGGCCACAGAGAGGAATGGCACTAGGCACTGGAGGAGCAATGAGTTCATGTCCATGCGACTATCAAGGTAACATGGCCACCACCACGTTCTTGAAGCAGGTCTACGAAGGCAGAGAGAAGAGTCACGCTTAATTCCTCTTCAAATCACTTTAAAAGTGTCTCAAAGTGGACACTACAAAGTAGCACACCCAATCGCCAGAGGAACACACACTAACATCACTATTTCGCATTGAGTGACTTAACGCCAATGACCACAGACACTCATTGCTTCACCAGTGCACAGCATGCTCGTTTGTCAGTACAAATGTGTCGAGTACACCACACCCTCCCCTCCCCTCCCCTCCCACTCACTTTGGAGTAACAGTAGGCCCCTTGGTCTGACTGCCAGCCGTGGGCCGGTAGCGAGGTGAGCTGCACTGCCTCCTGAAGATCCTGTCATATAGCAGCAGGTTGGCCTTCCCCTGCCGAGAGGCCTTGCACTGAAGCTGGGCATGGTGGGGTGGTTGCGCAGGACCTCCAGGACTGTGGACATGAAGTTGTTCACTTCTTCTCTCCCGTGCCTTGCCACGACTGCCGAGCTTCGAAGTGCTCTGAGACACAGAAGGAAGTACAGCACGCTTAGCATGACAGCCATGGCCATGAGGTGGAAGGGCTCACAGACAGTGACTACAATTTGTATTTCCCTCATGGCTGGTCACACAATCTCAGTGACTGGTCGCACAATCTCAGTGACTGGTCACACATTCTCAGTGACTGGTCCCAGAACAGAGGACAGAGACTTATACATGTGTCCACTGCTACAATTGCCTGGCTAGAGCTGGTAAGTCACCCCCCAAACGATCACTGGTGTGAGGACATACACAGCATAAAAGACCATCGCGTGAGGTTAAGTACGAGTACCCCATAAGTGCCGGAGGTCCTCCATAAATGTCATTGTGCTATATTTTAGAATAATCTAAAAGATTTAGAGAGTTAGCCTTTGATCAATAGCCCATGATTTGCTGCTGTCTGTGAAACAAATACTTAATCTTTAGGGATACTGCATTTTGTGGAAGCTCAAACTGCACAGTTCACACTCCTCACAGTGTCATACACGTACATACACTGTAGAACAATGAACTCATCAACACTTCTAATGGTAGTCAGAGACAAGTGGCGCAGTGCAGTCCTGTACCTGTCGCTCCATTCGGCCAAGGGAGAGGGGAAGGAGGTGGGCCTCTGTGGTGAAGACAAAGTCGTCTAAGGGCAAGATGAGGTCATCGTCCTCAGCAAAGAGCAGAAACAGGTACTTGAACGTCTCAGCCAACACAAAGGAGTCCATTCTAAAGAGAGAGACATCAAAATCTGCACAGACAGAGGCCTCCGCAAAAAGCTAACCACTTTGCAAGCAACACAGAGAGAGTAACGATACAACTACCAGCAGTGGACACAGCCAAAGAAGACTCCCTTCACACCAACCTGTCTTCATGGTGCTTAGTCCTCACATCCTTGACAGCTGCAAAGCCACAAGGCACCCTAGCATACCCTTCCAGGCTGCCAATGATGGACTTGCCAATATCAAGGTAGTATGGGTCACCCGTTGCCTTGTACAGGAAGTACGTGCTCTCCGCAAACTCTGGCCGCAGGGGGTGGTTGGCCCACACCAGGTTCTTCATGTCAATGTTGAAGGCCTCAGGAAGGAAGTTGTGCTTCTGTGCCACATAGTACAGCAGGTCGTGGGTGCTGGCGGCCGGCTCAATGTCCCCCCACAGCACCTGAAGGCCGGGCCAGAAGGCAAGGAGGGAGTCCATAACCGGCTTCTTGTTGTGGGGGCGATGCATGTCGCAGTCCAGCAGGAAGGGGCCGCTGGCGATGTAACGCATGATGCCTCCATAGTGCTGCAGTGTTGCAGAGGAGGAGGAGCAAGGGAGAGAGACATGGCCACACTGTTAGGACATACGTTAACTGAACTAATGTGCGTGTATGGTTGCATGTGTGTGTTTGTGGGAGTGCACAATGCACAATACAAGTATTCAGCTCTGCTGTAGAAAGGCAACATATGTTGTGTTCTATGTGAAGTATGTACCTTTTCAAACCTCTTCAGATAGGTCTCCTCACCGAGCAAGATGTAAGACTTGAGGCAGTACTCGTAGTAGGAGTCAATACCAGCACCCACTCCACTGTCTGTGTGCGGGAGGGGGAGGGGGAAGGGGAGGGGTGGCATGTGAAAGTGCTTGCACACACTGCGACTAATAGCATGTACACTGTAAGCACATCACAAGAAGTATTGTGTCACTTGTACAGAAGTACCACTTTGATTACTTTCCTCCCTCCCTCCCTCCTCACCTCTCTGCCTCCCTACCCCTCCACCTCACTCCCCTTCCCTCCACCTCCTCTTCCCTCTCCCCTTCCCTCCCCACCTCCCCACCCCTCCGCCCTCCCCTCCACCCCTCCACCCCACCCCCCTACCCTCCCAGTGCCCTCTTACCTTTCCTCACCCACTCCCCCGTGTTGACATTAATAACAGTCCCAACCAGGTCGTGGCTGGCGTTCCTCTTGCTCCACAGCACCTCCATAGCATGGTGAGCCTTCTCCTCGTACACAGGGTTGCCAGTCAGTCTGCTCAATGCTGCAAACTCAAGCAGCAATGTGCCCGCACAGGCAGTGCACGTCGTGTCCCAGCCTCCCTTGCTTGGGGTGGGGAGACCATGACGCAGGTTAACCTGCAGCCAGAGGGAGATGTACCACAGTGGAGTGACAGTGGAGGTGGACTGGTACAACAGTAGCACTGTGCTCATCCCAGTGGTACGCACTAAGCAGTAGAATAGTTAAAACAGTGGACCAACAAAGGAAGGTTGTCTTGGAGTGAAACATTCACTGCTACAGCACAAGTATCAGCTTGCAGAGCTGTATGCTCCTTTCTGTGGTCTCAGCTGGTGCCTGTGTGAATGTACATGTGCGTGTGTGTGTGTGTGTGTGTGTGTGTGTGTGTGTGTGTGTGTGTGTGTGTGTGTGTGTGTGTGTGTGTGTGTGTGTGTGTGTGTGTGTGTGTGTGTGTGTGTGTGTGTGCATGTATGTGTTTGTGTGTGTGTGTGTGTGTGAATGTACATCTGTGAGAGTGTGTGTGTGTGTCACTGTGTGTGTATGTTGTGTGTGTGTGTGTGTGTGTGTGTGTGTGTGTGTGTGTGTGTGTGTGTGTGTGTGTGTGTGTGTGTGTGTGTGTGTGTGTGTGTGTGTGTGTGTGTGTGTTTGTGTGCGTGTGCAGTTCACCCTGGCATAAGGTAGTCCAGTGGAGGAGTTGAAAGCAGGAAGGAGTCGTTGTGCAATCTCATCTGCTTTCCATGCTAGCTCATCTGTGTACCACTGTAACTGCGCTACTCCCTTCTCCTTCAGAGCCACAGCCGCAAAGTGGGCACCAAGGAGACCACTACCAGGGGGCGGAGGAGGGGGAGGGGAGGGAGGGAAGATATGGGCAGTAAAGCACAAACAAACAGCAAATGGCCACCAATGCAGGTCAACTTTGCTGTAAGAGATAATGTGAATGATACAAGTAAGGCTTCACTGTTGGCCTAAATGCTCACACCTGACACACAGTCACTGCAAAGGATACAGTCACGCTACACTGCCTGCTAGTGGAGTGGAGTGGTGACCTTACCCGAGTATTCTGATGTTGGTCTCAAACACAGACACGACCACATCAGTGTTGAAAGTGACTTGGTTCAATACCCTCTTCACGGCTCCATTGAACTCATCCACCTCTCCCAGTATCTGCACAGAAGCCAGTGGCAGTACACACAACCACCACTCCCTACCTAGTCGCCAAGGACACCACAAAACATGTCTACTTTACTTCACCACTCACAGCCAGGGAGTCCAGTGTGTCCACAAGAGTCAATGAGAAGTGCCCCAGGGCATCGTCCACATCGCCCCGACCAGGTTCTCTTCCTCTCACTCTGCCCTTGCAACTTATGGGCATCAACTCATCGGCAGGATACGCATGTGTCTGAGCAGAGGCATAGGGGGAGGGGAGGACGGCATGAAGAGACAGTGGCAAGCACACATGCTCACTTCCTACTATGAAAGACATCTGATTCAGTAGCCCTCGCTGGAAGCAGTTCGACCCCAGTTTAAGACATGCATGATGCTACAGTGGGTTGATCCGTTTTGTACCTCGATTCGAACCTGGATCGAGGGTGCCCATGTGAAATGAGGAATGTGTCAATACCATGAAAGGGTGTGTGACTCTATTGCATCACAGTCTCCAATAATTGCATCACAATCTCCATTGGTTGCATCACCATCTACAGACTATGCACTGTTTTCGCATGCAGGAACGGCTTGTGTGTGAGACTAATTGTGCACTCACTGCATACTGCAAGTGTCTGACATACCCGTTAGATTGGAGAGTTTTCACAACAAGTTGAGAGAAAGTGAGTCACGTGCAAGTGGTTCAACAACACAAACGGGAGGCACAAAACGCAATGTGATCCGAATCACACGGACAAAATGCTACTTATACAAAGCACTTGGATCTTATAGTCGTGTTGCACAGATTACGCAATCCCCTCCATGAGTTGATGCCACTACAACATGTAACGCGCACACACACACACACACACACACACACACACACACACACACACACACACACACACACACACACACACACACACACACACACACATACACACACACACACACACACGTCCACTCACACCACACAAGGTGTGGGGGACGACATATGTCTCACCATGTATGAGTCATAAGCATGCCTAAACATCTCCATAACTTTGTACCTGTGCAAACGTAGGGAGGAGAGGGTACACACGACACGGTGTGGTACACACAGACTCACAAAGGCCTACAGCCAGGTGATACTGATGGCCCTAATGTGTCCATTGGTAGGTTGAAGCAAGCTGGCTAGTGACATCATAGCATATCTGTACTCTGATTGGTTTGTACTCTTGGGCTGCAACCCACACAAGTCAATGTAATGCCCCAGACCTATTTCCTGTATAAAGCAGGCCTGGATGCACTGGGCTATGATGGCACAGGGTGGGAAAGCCTCTTCAATGGCCTAATCAGCATGCACACACTGTGGCTGAGGGTTGTGGTCAGTGGATGAGGAGTATAAGGTGATCAGTGGGAATGGTTGTGGATAACACCATACAATGTCAATGAGGAAGTAGGGATGCCATGCCACGCCAGGGGGGGTCTAGGCACTGGTACCTTCACCAACATGTACATTGAATGCACATACATCTAGCTACCCTGAACAGAGGCACCTGCAGCTGGTTGGACAAGCAATACACTGCGTTACCTACACACTGGCTCACCCACACAGTGTGCATGTGTTGTGTGTGCAAACCCGACATGTGTTGACATTGAAGTAGGAGTACAAACAGCATACTAAAGGGGCATATCCAGAGATGTATCATCATAGTACGGGTGGTCGGTAAGCATGTTATAACGGTGACCAGGACAGCTCGAAGGAGGAGAAGACTCCACTGTGAGGGCTAAAAGAGTGGGCCACTAAATGTATGGAGAAAGTCGGAAGAAATTCATGTAGTTTTACTATCGTTATATTTTAATACCTAGTCTCTGTTCCTTGGCGGGAAATCGAACACAAAGGGGAACACTCACTTGTAGATGCGTTTCTCTGCCCTGCTCAAACTCAGAGCCCCTTCTACTCCCAACAACAGGAGCAGAAGAAGGCAAGCTCTTCGTCTCTTCATTGTGTTCCGGTCCTTTGTGGACCGCCGTAATCGAGTTGTAAACACACTCCCCTCTCTCAGTATAAATGGTCCAGATACAACGCCTAAGCAACCCATATAATTAGACTCGCCGTGCAGCAGTACAACGGTTGGCAACCATTGTGGTAACGCTGTATGTATAGTCTGCCCGACCTGCGGTACTAGCTGGCATGTCCGTGTTGGAGTGGGTTTGGCTGGCGACCTTGGGGGCCCTAGTGGTCATGTATCTGCTGCATTTTGCGCAGGCAGTACTTCCCGAGTACATACAAGCGCTACTATCCTATGGACACAACAGAAAGGGTACATCCGTCTTTGCAGACGTCCCAAAGAGGTATTGACTGTACCTAGTGGAAATTTGCTGCCACAGAAGTTGAATAGGACTCTTTCTATAGCGACAGCATGCACTCTTGCGACCTTTACCATGCTGAGTTACGTGTGTGTGTGTGTGTGTGTGTGTGTGTGTGTGTGTGTGTGTGTGTGTGTGTGTGTGTGTGTGTGTGTGTGTGTGTGTGTGTGTGTGTGTGTGTGTGTGTGTGTGTGTGTGTGTGTGTGTGTGTGTGTGTGTGTGTGTGTGTGTGTGTGTGTGTGTGTGTGTGTGTGTGTGTGTGTGTGTGTGTGTGTGTGTGTGTGTGTGTGTGTGTGTGTGTGTGTGTGTGTGTGTGTTCAGGAATCTAAGAAACTAGACAGAACAATGGTGTGTACATCTGTGTATGTCCTTACATGCGCTATATGCAGACCCAAGGCCTAGTCTGCCAGACCAATCCCATGCTTGTACATTCTACAGGTGGTTCGCGCACTTCTATGCATGGGCTGTGGCATGGGATCTTGTGGTGCTGGTCCACATTGTGATGGTCTTGTTGATGAGGAAGCCAGCTGGCCTCCCTTTCATAGGCCGCATCCTAAGTGCCATTACCTCCCTTGACATCACACCCCCTCAAAGTGGGGGAGCTCCAATGCAGTGCACACGAACGGAGTGGGAAGTGCTGGCTGGAATGTGCCTGCTGCTGTTTCAGTCATCCCGACGGCTGTATGAGAGTCTGTTTATCATGAATTCGTCACAGCAGGCCAAGATGCACCTATCCCACTACCTCCTAGCATACCTCTTCTACACACTGAGGGCATCAACAGTGGTGCTCCATCTGAGGCAAGGAGGTAGGCAAACTGAGTGCATACCACCAAGAGTCTTGCTACCACTCATCCCACATCTCTACGTAGAATACACTTAAGCACTATGCATATGTACAGCATATGGTATTGCCCACTAAACTTGTTTGGTGATCTATGGTCTCTCTTCCCGGCCTGTCCTCTTACGTCAATGCAGATGCATCAAGGGAGTTAGTTTCCGGCCCACTAGGTACCCTTGCGTGGCACCATGTTTTTGGAGTATGTCTGTTTTTGTGGGCAAGCTATCACCAGAATAGATGTCACCGCATTCTTGCCGACTTGCGCAAGACCCCCAGATCTGAGAGAAGTTCCAATGGCAGTGCAAGCTACAGTGTGCCATATGGTGACTGGTTCACCTACGTGTCAAGTCCTCACTACTTTGCAGAGATTCTCCTCTACTTGGGTGTGAGCTGTGTCACCCTCAGTGGGTTCTGGACTGACTGGTCTATCTTCGGCTTCACATTCCTTGCCCTTGTCGTATCTGCTAGAGCAACACACCTCTGGTACTTGGAGACATTTGACGTGTACAAGAAGCTTGGTAGGAGGGTCATCATACCATACATCTATTAACTGTCAACCATCAATACCTACTTCCCAGGGCAGGACTGTAGCTGGATTAGTGATGTGTGACTAACATCAGCTTCATTCATTTTGATTTCTATATGTATGTACACACATATATGTATGTAGCAGGGAGGGAGGTTACTTTTGTGTTAACTTCACAGGCTTTGATGAAAGGGAAACTTGTTTAAATTGTAGTGAGTGGAAGGTATAATTGGTATATATTAAATTTTAGTTTTGGATACGTATAACAGAATTCTGCATAATTTGGTTAATTACAATGGGTAGGAATTAAAATTAGTGAGTTAACAGTGAAGTTTAGGTTGAATTAATCAAGTGAGTATGTGCATTAAAGTCCAGTTTGATGTGTCCGCTTATCTTTGTCCAGCCTTATTAATGTGAGGTCTCAGAGCTGCTAAACTGACCAAAATGGCCTCCTGCATGTATACAATGGAAACAAATAAGCTACGCTGAACAGAATCTGAAGGACAGATCGTACACTGCTAGTCAATTGCACGCAGAATTAGACACATATGGAAGAAATTTACCAGGTTCACACAAAGTGCACCTTATACACAGTTACTTCAGCAACTACCAGTTTTCAGGTCCATAATGTTTGCAGCAGTGTTGATCGTGTAAAGAGTCCAAAGTCCTGAGACAGCTTACCTCTGTGCGAATTGTTCTGCTTCCCTGCTGAGGGCAAGTGTTGAGGTACATGTCAAAGAGGAGAGTAACATCCTCTATCCTCAGAGACTCATCAGACTCCAGACTGGCCTCTAGACCCTTAAGGCCACCAAACACAATCAGGAGGTGACTGAGGCAATGGAGGAGAGAGAGTGCATGTGTACGTGGTGAGGGGGGGTGGGGGGGTGTAGGCCTTGTATCAGCCCTATTTATGACTATTGGCCCACCTGAACTGCTGCATTTCCTCCACCTCATCTACATTTGAACCTCTTTCAGATGTCCCTATGGTCAGATCATATCCTCCCTGTCAAGTATCAATGCAGGTTGTATGTGTGGATAAACATATTGGGAACAGAGCAGGGACCGACTAAACAAAATAACACCACATAACTGTTGGGAAGTCCCATTTGAATAGTATGGGGCGCACTTAGCACAGTTGTTACACGACTCACTTCAAATGGGCACTGCGTGAAGACAGCTCCAAAAGTGTGTGCAAACCGCACTGTGTAGCCCCAGTACAGACCGTCTTGCACTCGAGGGGTGGAGGGAGGAACCACCTTGGCACGCTTGGCCAGACCTGACAAGACACAGGTACAACATGTGTGCATCACTCAGCACACAGTCTAGAGTGGCTATACCTTCTACATCATACAAAGGTTAATGCAGTGATTATTAGACATACGCGCACAATGTGTTGTCGATGGGGCCACCTATAGCTAAGAGAGCAGTGGCCAGACTAAGTACCTATTGCCTGGTCCTGTGGCAGTTCAACTGTTACTCTGACCCCTGGCTTCAGCTTCTTGTCTATGCACACATCCTGCAGAAACATTGCACTACAGTCTTGTAAAGTTCATCATGTACGGTACAATTGCTACTGCCAAATACAGGGCATTAAATTTACCACGGCACAGGTATAACATGAAGTGAGGGGTAGGTACAACATGTTTCATGTGTGTGCACTTGCCTTCCGCATGCCTGCATTGACATAGGACCCTCCCTGTGCTTTCAACTTTGCAGGGCGATCCAACACTACACCTTCCCTGTACTTGGACTCATCGTCAATTCTCATGTGATGTGGACAGTCTAATGGGTTCAGTAGACCTGCAAACTTCAAATCTGAGTGTTTCTTGAACAGAGCTTTCCTTAGATACTGGGGTGTTTCGAGATATTGCAGCACTCGAGCCAAGAACATGTTCGGGTCGCTTATATGAGTGTTTTGCCTGCGGTAATAACAGTGGTGAGGAAAAAAAAAAGGAAAAAGTGTGGTCCTGCTCGGGATCGAACCGAGGACCTTCTGCGTGTAAAGCAGACGTGATAACCACTACACTACAGGACCAGCACGCCTTAAGGGTACCAATATCTGCCTTTTATCATATGCAGTAAATTCGCACCCTCCACACCTTTGAACTGGCAGTTCGTCAAACACCACTATTTCGTCAACGCTGAATATACAGGCAGCTCTCGCAATCTGCATGAACATATGAACGCAATAATACACAGCACTGAATGAACCACAGTAGCAAATGTACCATCTGCATTAGGGTGAATTCAAACAAACAAACACACATTTGGACAAGGGCCATAATGTGCCAGCAATATAAGCCTGTGTCAGTCCCATATGCTGTGCTGTATGCACGTGCTACCTGTTCCCGTCTTGTTGCTTGTGAACAGTGAGGACAGAGGCTACCAACACTACCCAGCCCACTGCATTCACTTGATAGCAGTGCCAAACGATGGTTTGCAAAGAAAGTAGACCTAATTTTGAGGAATACTCAAGAGCCAGGATAGACCATTAGACATACTTTGTCTCTGTTCAGTCTTGCTGTGCAAAAGCACCTACAATACCATTTTCAAGTTATGTGAAAAATAACAGTACAGCTTTTACATTACAGAATATCATGTACTGGTCAAAAACAATGAAACTGAAAAGTTGGGCTATGTTAGTACACGTACTGTAGGCTGTTGAAAGCCATGCCATACAACCATTCATAACTCACCTGCCCGGCCAAGTAAGTCTTCAGCTCCTGGGTCTGTGCATTGTCAATGATGGACCCTGGCAGTGCAATGCTCACAGTGTATTGCCTCCCCATGCTTTGGGGCAGGCCAGCAGAGGGAGAAGGGAGACAGGAGCCTTCACTCATCACAGAGCCATCCACTCCAGAAGAATCTTTCTTCTTCTTCTTTAGCTTCCTCTTCTTTGAAGTCTACATGCCATGTAGAACATAGTCATTACACATGTAACTAAGGAGTCATAGTCATAGAGGCATAAACAAATCACAACGTGCTACTGGTACGCTTTGCATACACACTGATGGAGGGTGATAGAGCTGCTTATACTGCTAGCTAGGAAGGTACAAGTCCAATTGAATGAAATGTAACATGGCGCAGTAGGAATGGATTTGGGAGTGTGAACGCTTGCACGACTAGCCACTTAATGTGATTATGTGAACGTCTTCATGATCAGAGCAAGCAAAACACGTGCCATTGGCGATTGCATGACTCACTGTTGCAGTTTCCTGGGGAGAGCGTTTCATTTTGGTTCAGGTACTTCCCCATCGACGCCCTGACGTAATGTGGTTAACTAAAAATAGTTTTTGGCCGGCACCCAGCTGTATATAAAGGAGCGCTCTAGTCATTTGGGAGCCAGTGCCTGCGAGGCTGTTTGTACGCGCGAAATGGCTAGTGGAGGATCGAGTGGGCCTGGCTTCAACAGGGTATGCTGTCCCCGCCACCCCAACTCCAATCTGGTGGAGGATCACCAGGCGGGAGACCTCATATGCCCCGAGTGCGGGCTGGTGGTGGGCGACAGGTGAACAAAACTGTGCTACAGACTTACATCACCTTCTCCCAGACTGAATGGGATCCACCTTGCTCACCATAGCTGCCTCATGAGTCATGGCTAACAGCTAACCACTTCAATCATCTTTGCCATGGCCATGCCACATGCTGTGCGCCTCCCTACCACACACACACACACACACACACACACACACACACACACACACACACACACACACACACACACACACACACACACAGAGTGATTGATGTTGGCTCAGAATGGAGGACCTTTAGTAATGACAGTGGGTCTGCAGACCGATCTCGTGTAGGTGCTGCAGAGGATCCTGTCATGGACGGAGGGGGGCTAACGACATTCATTGGCCCCACTGCAACACCTTTTGGCATGAAGGACACATCTACATTCTCAAAGTGGCAGAAAACTGGAGTGAGTCTTGTGGCGTAGGGAGGGTTAATTACTAGAGGCTGATTGTGGTGGTATAGAAATTAGCAGAGTTCTTAGTCAGCACTTGTTGTTGTAATGTGGCAAGTTGAACCAATCAAATCTGTGGCTGACAAAGGCCTTGTGGACAAACTGTCCTTCAATGATGTGATGTACCTCACTGGTACAGCAGCTACCTTCTCTGGAGGAGATGTATTGCATGCTGAAGTGCAATGTACAAAGTGTCTCCCATTGCTAATACTTCCTAGGGAAGTGAAGACAGTTTGGTGAATTTTACCATAGAGGCATCTATGACTTTACAGATTGTTGCCTTCAAAAGGAAGTCAATGACTACTGTTGGTAAAGCCATAATTTTATTAGTTTAGTTGATGTTTGGTTGCTC
This sequence comes from Ianthella basta, assembly GCA_964019415.1. Lineage (NCBI taxonomy): Eukaryota > Metazoa > Porifera > Demospongiae > Verongiida > Ianthellidae > Ianthella > Ianthella basta. Next base: position 3,137,821 of record OZ025879.1, read on the forward strand.
AATTGATATAAGTGGCTCGGTGTAGAGCTGTGCTACAGGTACATTGGGTGTGTACATGTGTATGCTTGTTTCATATAGAGCTCTGGTGACCGTGGTTTGATGGGTGCCTTCAATGAGATCAGCGTGATGGCAAACAGAATTCACCTACCAAAGAGCATTGTGGTAAGCATACCGTACATGTGTTGTAATACTAAGACAATATTGTTACAGGCAGCATGTATGTGTATGTATAAGTGACAATGGTTGTGTTGTTGAAGCAACTGTTCATGGGACCCCACCCATCTCTGTGATGTACATAGGATCGTGCAAGGGAACTGTTTCAGCAGATGCATGAGGAAAAGACTCTGAAGGGAAGGGCAAATGATGCGATTGCAGCGTCATGCCTCTACATTGCATGTAGACAGGAGGGAGTTCCC
>OZ025879.1:3140736-3163736 GCA_964019415.1 Ianthella basta
GTTCAGTTACAAATTGCAAAAGTCACCATCTGCTCTCATCGTGCCCAACACAGCGGCTGTGTTGCCCCTCTGCAAGGGACAGCAATCATCTGCCTCAGGAAGTGACGTGACTGTGGCTCTCCAGTCTTCACCTGCAGAAGGCGCCCAAGTTCCCTGATGAAGAAGAAGGATCCCTGCCTGAACCCCCGGAAGTCTCAATTGCCACTGGGACAAAATGGTGACTTACTTGTTGGTCAGCATACTTCAATCTCTTCCTGTCTTCTGCCTGATTGACAACAACACCAGCTTTACTTGTTGCCAACATAACATGGGAAGGGGCAAAGGTGTGGTGGGTATGTGGTGTCCCAGACAAGGACCTAATGCACACCTTTAAGGATGTCTCATATTGCAGTTAGTTAGTTACTTTTTAACATCAGTGAATCTCAACTCATGCATTCACTGGTGATACAGAGATCTAGAATTAACCCTTTAGCAGCATCACATATGGTACACATTAATACATAAACATTGGCACTATCACTGTATTACATAGCAGATAACTCAACTTAAGCTGCATACACACATGACGAATGGAATCATGATAGCAAATAACAAAAAGTAATGATCATGCAATGCACTATGATAAATGGTCATGTCTCTGTTGAAAGTGAGTCGCAGTCGCCGTAGCAGGAAACAACAGAAGGCTTAACTTGGTCCATTATTCGCTTCAAGAGGTCCTTGAAGAGGGTTGGCCACACACTGGATGGAATGTCTCTGATCCGACTAGAAAGGCAACACAGTTGTTCGTAGACCCCATGCCTCCTGGGGTCCAAGGATGGATCCGATCGATCCATGACCACCACTGCAATCATTATAGATAGGACTCGAAACACAGGGTACAACTCATCCACCTTCAGCTTGACTATTGGAATGTGAGAAAAACAGAGGAGAAATTTCTCAATGAACTTGAGTGCTTGTTTGGGTTGTTGCAGGCATTCGAGAGTGAAGTGGCTGACATCGCAAGGGGCCTGTGCTGCACTGGTCTGGTGGGCATCTGGTGCAGGCAACTGTGAAGCAAAGTCCTTTAAGCAGGCCAAGCAGAAGGCTGGCGCCAGGTGCAGTCTGCAGTGTGTTGACAAGGCCAACACCTGAGCAAGATGGCTCCTCTGCCAAGGGGAAGGCAGATAAACAAGGCCACTTTCTACATGGGAGATAACCATGTGGAGGTTCTCCATGGAGATGCTTGACACCACACTATCCATGGCCATAATCACGTCCCTCTCCAGCGGCGTGCTAAGCACATTGGGATCCAACAGGACCTTTAGCAACGCCTCCACCAATGAGATCTTTGCAGCATCATCCAAGAGGTGACTGTTGGAGCAGTAACAGCTCACAATGATAGCCAGGTTCCTGAGCTGCTGGTCGATGCAGGGGGGAGCGGTGGCAAGTGCATCACCTCCTTGCTGTGCGCAGTTGAGGCTTTCACAAGACACAGCTCTGTCAAAACGCGCTCCTAGCAGTTGCAGAATCTCCATCAGCAGTGCCTTCATCTTCGCCGATCTAGCTGAGGCATCGCCAGTAGCAGAATCGCCACCGCTACTGTCTGAGCAAGTTGGAACAATCCTACACAGTGCCCTGCATGCTGCCCTCGCCAGCTGAGTGTCACTGCACAGGCAGGCCACCTTCACCAGCCATTCCTGTACAACAGCCGGGCAGGGCCGAGTGCTGAACCAGAAGGAGATCATCCCTCCCTGGATCATCTCACTTAGCTCAGGGTGGCCTGCTTGCACGATGAGCTGTTCTAGGGAAGGAGCCGAGGACGGTTTGGGAAGGTCTGGTGGCTCAATGAGGTGGATGAGGTCTGGAGGCACGACAAACAGAGGAATTGGCTCAGGCTCCATAGCTGGCACGGCAAAGGAGGCCATATTGGTAGCCATGTCAGAGTCTTGCTTCTCTGTTGATTGGCTCATCTGATTCTCCTTTTCAACCTGTTTACGCCTTTCTTCCTCCATTGCTACTATCCCGCCGCTTTCTATGAAGCTATGGATGTCTTTATCAATTTTTGACGACTTTAGCTGCTTCTTGCATTTTGTGTTTAACTGCTTAACTCTTTTGGCCCACTGCTCCGTCCTTTCCACCTTTGCCTTCGCCTCCTCCTCAGTTATTTCTTTACTGGGGCTGGGTGACGGCTCGAGTGCCGCGAAGTGAACCAAAGAGGGAGGGCGAGGGGGGGTCGTGCAGATGGCGGTATTCCGTCTTCCATTTTGAGTCGATGGTTGTCTCACTCCAGGATTGTGTTCCCTATTGTTTGTCATCGAAGGAAAGGTAACTTCTGGTAGGGCGCTGTCGTCGTCATCACTGCCCACAGGACGATATTCTTCTTCGGAATCCTTTCGACTCATTTTTGCCCTGTCATCAGGGGAATCCCCTACGCCTGTTCCCGCCCAATAACTCTGCCCCCTCGTTACTTATTAGCAGTCCTTCCCGGTGCTCAGGCATGTGCATGCAGTCTCTCTCTAAACATATATACAATTGCATGGTGTGTGTGCGTACATTAAAGATCTGGATTGCCAATACCCGCTAGCTAACTATTAAACTACGTAGCAGTAATTGCCATATTTACAACTAATTGATAGTAACGTATAATTATGTGTACATATACATTGTAGTGGCTAGTGAAGCTGGAGAAAGAGTGCAGACACATGCTTTATATTGCTTGACTGGTACTGCAGAAGAGTGGATTCCCAAGTACTTCATGCATGCACTTGAGACTACCATGCATATATATATACTTGCATCTTGTCCCCATGCATGCAGCACGCCCGTGAGCTTCGGAATTCACCAGGGCTTAATTGATTGCTCAAGAATATGAATATTAAAGCTTCATATGCATGTACTCAGTCCACATCGTAGCTATAGCTATAATATACAGTACAACATCGTATAGTTTTATGCATGCATGTCCTGCCACTATAGTTCAAATAATACAATGATCAAAACAATCCATTACGCTAGCTAAAATTAGCAAAAACAAATCAAGAGTTTAGTAGTGCAAATTCTATTATCATTTACATGGCAGATCAAATAATTATACTTAACAGAGATAGAGCACGTGCAGAGATGTATAGACACACAACGCACAACATGTGCTCATGCTAGGCTATAGCAGGCGCTCGATAAGTCACTGTCATTGTGGTATCGGGAGTCTGCCAGTGGTACCAATCCCCTTTGGCTTTCTTGGGCATGTTGGTTCTCGCCAGAACATGCAGCAGTGTCTCCACACGGTGGGCAATGAGAGCAAGGAACTGAATGAGCAGGACTGAGAAGTAGATGACGAGGAAGAGGACAGGGAAGGCCGCTGGCTTGATGCCCCACTGCTCCAGGGCAGGGATCTGGAAGGAGAACACCAAGGCCACCCAAATGATGTTGAACATGAGCACAGCCAGTACTGAGTAGGTCCGCAGGTCCTCCAATTTCCTCTTTAAGACATCCGTTTCTGGGTCCCAGTGGGCCTCTTCTGGTTTGAGGATTCCTGGTTTGTCTGGATCGGGGTCTACCAGACGTTTCCAGAAATTCCGTTCTTCCTTCTTTCCCAAATCCTTGAGATTTACAGTAGCAGCATCATCCATGACAGCTTTTGTTATCCTCATCTTCAATTCCCCTAATGAAAGAAACAGCAAATGACATGTACCATCTTCAGCCATTCCCAAAATGACAAGCACACCAATATGCAGCTGTGTGGCAACGAATGGTGAGGCAAAAATCACGGCTTATTCGAGATTTCCCTGTCTTGCAATGAATATAAATGATGATTAAAATCTATGCGTGTACGTATGTTTGTCTGCACATTGTGCAAGCCTCAAATGGTAACTGGATTGTATCACGCACAAGTGATGTGGCCAACGTTCTCACATTGTCTATTAGCTGTTACTTGTCTGGTAGCATCATCTGTGAGGACTACCTTAGTACGTTAGCTCAGCAAACATCCACAGCTATGTATATATGTATGGCGGACACAGAGAGAACCAAGATGAAGATGAATCCAACCCAGATCACATGCGCAATAGGTGTTCTGCTGAGAATCAGAATCAATGCAATAGCAAGATTGGGGAGAATGCGGAGGCTTGCTTGGCTGCAGACACACTTCAGAAGAAGTGCCAAAGAGTTGAAAAGTCATGATTCAGCAATGTGCAGTTAGGCTTTGAAGCAGATCTAACCAGACAAAACCACCGGTGCATCTAATTATAAACTACACACCCACACAGAGCAGTTTGAGGCATGTCTCATGCGCATTGCATATCTTATTATAATAAACATAATGCACATTTTTGTTGTCTGGGATAATCTCCTTCAATTCTGGACGAAAAATCACGAAACTTGGTAGAATTACGAAGAGGGGGACTGTGAGTAACCTTGCCGAGCCGAAATTTGGTTTAAGGTCATTCCGTCTGAGTTCTTGCCACTTTTACGGTCGTCGCCATATCTAAGAGATAGGGAAAAGATCGTGTTTGGTTGTGCACAAACTCCTTCAATTTTTCACCAATCTTTGCCAAACTTGGAAGAAACATCACAGCAATACGGGGAGGTGACCTAAGGTGGTTAGTGCCTTCGCCACTGGACTCCTTTAAACGAAATGGATTAACATAAGTAAATTCTGTACGTACAAAGTTTTACGGAACGAGTCTACGGAATACTCCCAATTAAATGGACGGTTCTGATTGGTCAAACACTCAAATTTCAAACGATATGCTGGGAACCCACCCGAAGGGCGGGCATTCAGCTAGTTCCTAGTAAAATGTGGTGATTGTGTTAGCACACATGTAACTCACTGCTGCTGGGATATTTCAGCCTTTTCAAACCAGACATCAATTGTTTCAAGTGTGCTACAATAGAGTAAATACTAGGCATTAATCATGTGAAGGATGATGGGTACACACAACAACACAATATAACATGCATGTGTATGCAAACATAAGCACACACATGCATACACAAAGTTAAACCCGAGTGATTCCTTCAATGCATTCATTTTCCCTTCCCATCTCGCCCCTTATTCCTGTCTGCCACCTCCTCTCCCCTCACTCCACCTTCTTCCTCCCCTACCATTTCTCCAGACCTTATTCCCCCACCCCCACTCCAGCCCTCCCAGTTCATGCCCCATGCACCTCGCTTGGTGATCCCCATTTCAAGCAGGTCAGACTCTGTTAAGTGCAGCAAGTTGTCAACATCTTTTGCAGAGGCATAGCCCTCAGCTTCAAACAGCTCCTGGTACTCACTCAGATGAAGGCCGATCAAGAACTCAGGAACATCTTTCTATACAGATCAAACAGTACAACAAGTGGCAGAGCACATGATGTAGTGAAGCTTCTTCCCATGGCGTTGAACAGAAATGAGATTGTTCATGAACAATCACATAGCAAAAAAGGGTGAATTCATTAAGTTTTGGGACCTACAAAACTCTCGAGGTCAAAACGTCTAGCTAATTCACTTTCTTTGCTCAAGAATGATCCTATTTCTGCAATGACATTGCAGTCTCTTTGCACAGTGTACTGCCTAACAAAGGGTAAGATACAGAGTCAGATCAGTACTGAGAACAATATAACCACTTTTCAAGAAATTCTAAGAAGTGACCCTAAACTCCCTACCTACCGTACCTTAATGAGAGAAAAACATGCATGCATGATATGGGTGATTTTTGACAAAAGGGTCTTCAGCCCAAACAAGCGGTCTCACCAGTGGATGACAATCTACCACAGACATGAGCAACAAAATGCCAAGCCTACATATGTACAGCATGTCCAAGAAGTGGAGAGCCTCTTTTGCACCATTGGTACATACTGTATTTGCAGCAAGTGGTGGAATGGGCAAGGACGCCCATGTTTCCTATACAAGCGGCTAGCAGCACTCTTCACACAGAAGCCACACCAGCCCTATAGCGCAACAATGGGGTGGCTTTGCACAGCACTGAGTTTTGCTTTGCTGAGACCAGCACTCCTGTGCCTGCAAGGCTCTCGTACCAAACCAGTGCCACTACCAGTGTCCAGCAACCATGCCCTAGACCTGATGGTCAGCGAGGGTCGTCTTGGACATTGACACTGCATGTCGTCTAACTCATCCCAGTCACACACATGATGTGTATTATAGACACAAGCACCATGACATGTATAGGCAGTGCGCATGTATGCCTATATAATATATATACAAGCAAGCACGGCTTTCAGACATGCCTCGTATCGCCAACTGACAAAATACCCACAAGCGCGAAGCCATAACAGCTCCTTTTCATGAGCGAATAACAGCATACCTCTGCACAAGAGCGCAACGCTAGGGTCTTTCAATCTAAGGGACGCGGAGTGTCTCATAGACTGCTTGCTTTGAAGCATACACGCTCAGCCATGGTGGCCATGTTTTGCAGTCACATGATTGCATCGTCCAATCAGATGCCCGCTTTTAATGCCCCGCACAAGCGTACGCACAGACTGGAAAAGATTAAATATATTAAGGATACGTTTGTGAGTATTGTATTAGCAAAAAGAAAAATGCATACATGGTTGTCACACAATGACCTCCAATGCTAGCATTGATTGTTCAGTTACGTAGCTTTGTCTTTGTCATATCATTTCCACACCTGCTCCAATGATGGACCCTCTTTGCATTTAGCACCTCTCACTGTCGCTGACCACAACTGACAGCATGCATAGATAGACAACACAGTGTTATCTTCCGTGCTTCCAGACACGGCCCTTCATACAGGACACAGCGTCAACTGCTGTTTAGGGTCGGCATCAGTCACATGTTTTGGCTATTTACAGAAGGTCTACATAGCATTCATGCTAGGGTTGAGGCTAGCTGGGGCTCACGCTACTGAAATCTGTTTCAGGTTAGGGTTAGACAGTTTTTGGAAACTACCCAGATGCTGCACGGCTAGGAGCACAGCAATTCCGTGAGTTTTGTGCAGAATTTTAGCGGAATTCATCAGATATCCACAAGTTACGTATTCGTGACATGTATAGCATGTCTGAAATAGTCCTAAGAGGGACCACAAATCATTGTGGACGAAAGTGCAAAATATCCCAGCCCTCATCTCTGTCCTTCAGTGGTCGGATATTTCAAAAACATGGTGTACCATTCTCTACATGCCACCAAGTTTAACTAGGTAGCTGGGTGTATGATCTGCTGGGGTATGATCTGTATTGGATTGACACCTGTAGTTTATCAAGCACAGTCTGGTTATATGCAGCAGAGGCTAGTTATATGCTTGTGCAGCAGAGCCTCACCGCTACAGAGTTCTCCAGCTCTGGTACATGAAGTTCCTTAATGGCCTTTATAAGACGCAGCTGGAAACCTTTCTTGGTCACGCCAATGGCTTGAAGATCCTGATGGGTAAACAGATGTGAAGTACGTACATTGCATCATAATGCCATGAACACAACACAACATTTTCACAGTAGCACACACACATTCACACTCATTGCATGACCCACATCGTTTACGTATCTAGTGAACATCTCTCATATACATGCACACATGCACTTGCACATGCGTACACACTCACAGCTAGTGTCATTCCATATGCAAAGTCCTTTCGAGTGTAGCCATGGTCCTCAAAGTTAGCAGCGTAATGCTATGCAGGAAAAGGTATTGACAGTACATAACAGTGCAGTATATAGTACAAGTGTATAAAAATTCCTTTAGAATTAAAAGGGATTTAGGAATGGCCAGCAGAAAAAGCATAGAAACAAGCAACAGTAACTCAACACCATGATGAACCACATTGCCGTGAAGTTTGCTCTGCATTCCTAATTTCCTTGTACAGCTACATGGGCCCAAATGTCTAGCTAGCCAGTCCCATGTAGCTACAAGGAAATTAGGAATGCATAGCAAACTTCACGGCAATGTGGTTCATCATGGTGTTGAGTTACTGTTGCTTGTTTCTATGCTTTTTCTGCTGGCCATTTCTAAATCCCCTTTAATTCTAAAGGAATTTTTATACACCAGTTTGTACGGTTTTTGCATATCCAAAGGACTATGGTTACATCAGATTGATGCCAGCGCTGACTAATACCCCTTCCTTAAATTAGCTGAAGATTGTGCAGAGCGTTGAGCACAGTTATACCACTTTAGATAAAGCGGCTGCAGTGTACCGCACGGTATACCAGCGCAACTAAATGGCGGCATTGGGGTATCTTTAATACACGAGGAGGACAATTTCCTGCCCGCTCTAGCACTGTACTTTTCGGATTGTCACCGACGCTCAGATCCTAGTCCTTGACCTAGGTACGTAAGTCATCGTACACGAATTGGGGGCATAGGTGCCCTGTGTCATGCACTAGGAGCGCGCAAAAATTTGGTGGGAAGAATAAGAATATGAAAAGAACAAATGGGGTACGAGCAGCCCATGACACTTTTCTCTTACGTGCACTCCAGACTGACTTTGGGTGCGCTGCCGTATTCAATACATCGAATGAAGCCTATCCTTGGCCATTAATTGTTCTTTGCCACCGCCATTTGTCTAGTTTTGCTGAAGCGCTAATACATTAAGATAGGGATGCCATTTTGAACCGGGCACATTCCTAAATAGATGTCACGAGCGTGACGTCTGATAGCGATAAAATTTATGGGAGATCATTTTGCAAAATCTCAAAATTTGGTCTGAAAAGTAATTTTAGTGGGATCTTCGTGCATTGTGTTGAGAAAATAAACCATGCCCTTGTAGAATGGCAGTGACAACACATGCTGCTGGACGCCAGGGAAAGTTGTGGAAGGGAACATACGGCAGTTACATCGCACTCCACTGTCCCTTTACAAGTGTGAGGTTTCTCTTTGGGGTATATAATGTGCTAGTACTCTCCAAGTCTCCAGTAGTCTCCTTTTCGCTTGTATCACTGTACACAATTATGTTCTTCACTGCTTCATTGGCAGCTGCGATAGTGGACTACGGTACCCCTGTTAATAGCGAGTCATCTGCCTCAGGTAGCACTGAATCAGTTCTCTCAAAGCAGATATACAGCAACATCGATTAGACTCACTAGTATTTGTTCACAGGGCAGCAGCATAAGTAAGAGGCACTGTACCTTCTGAGTGTAAACAGCTACTGTCGTGTCATGGCCACCTACATGAGGTTATAAGCCATCATCTTGTCTTAGTTCACCACCAAACATATCAAAGCATCTTGTTATAATAAACGTAATGCACATTTTCGTTGCTCGGGATATACTCCTTCAATTCTGGACAGAACGTCATGAAACGTGGTAGGATTATGAAGAGGCGTAGCGTGAGTAACTGTGTCGAGCCGAAATTTGGTTTAAGGCCATTCCATCAGAGTTCTTGCCACTTTTACGGTCACCGCCATATCTAGGAGATAGGGAAAAGAACGTGTTTCGCTGTCCAGAAACTCCTCCTTCAATTTTCCACCAATCTTCACCAAACTTGGAAGAGTAACATCACGGCAATATGGGGGGTGACCTAAAGTGGTTAGCGCCTTCGAGGCAGGACTCCTTTAGACAAAATGAATTAAGGAGGCGGGTGTACCTTTTTAGTGAAAAAACATGGAGACTTTATTACCCATATAACTCTTGCAGTACTTTTGCAAGAAAACTAAGAAAAAAATGGCGGCAGCAGATGAGCGCTGCGCTGGGTGATTTTGTCATAGACAGCCTGCCAGCAACGTAAGGATTGAGGAGTGATAGGCGGGAGAAACAGAGATTGTAGCAATTTAGAAAATATTAGTAGATTCAGGTGTTGGAATGTCAGAACAATGAATGGTAGAGAGCCTGAGCTGGTCGAAGAAATGAAGAAGTATCGACTGGAGGTGTTAGGTGTCAGTGAAATGAAAATGAGGGGAAATGGAGTAAAAATGATTGGAGATACCATGTGTGTGTATTCAGGAGTGCAGGGAGGAAGAGCAAAGGCGGGTGTAGCGATCTTGTTGTCAGAAAGTTTTGGTAGGTATTTGAAAGAATGGAGGTGTGTAGATGAACGAATCGTGTGGATTAGGCTGAAGGTAGAGGGCATTTGGGCGTCTCTGGTGCAGGTATACGCTCCCACTGAGGACAATTGTGTGTCCAACAAGGATGAGTTCTTCTCGAGGCTGCAGGAGACGGTTGGGAGGGTGACACGCAGTGATTTGTTAATTGTAATGGAAGATATGAACGCGAGAGTGGGAAATGATACAGGGGTGAATGATACATGGGGTGAAGTCCTTGGAAACCATGGTGAATAAGTGTGCAATGAGAATGCGAGGAGACTTTTACAGTTCAGCAGTGAGCACAACCTTTTGATTTCCAATACGCTGTTTCCTCACAAGAGAATCCATAAGTACACATGGGAATGTCGTGGTAAAGGGCTCAGATCTCTCATTGATTATTTTCTGGTGGGTAAGGAGGCTAGGAAACAGGTAGTTGATACCAAGGTGGTGCGGGGTGCAGAGATAGGAAGCAATCATTACTTGGTACTTCTGAAGATTAAACTAAAAGCCAAGAGAAGGACAGGTGGTGAAGGGCATGCACAGACAAGAGGAAAAGTCAGAATAAACAGATTAAAGGATAATGATGTGAGAAGGGAATTCCAAGTAGTGATTGGGGAAATGTATGGGGGAGCTAGAGTTAGAGGACACCTGTGTGGCAGTGATGCAGAGTTGGCATGGAAGGAGATGAAAGATTGCTTAGTGAAGACAGCCACTAGAGTGTGTGGGGTTACGAAGAGGAGAAAGGGAGCAGTGAAGAGAACGAAGTGATGGAACGAGGAAGTGAGATGTGCAGTGAGAAGGAAAAAAGTCATGTACAGGAGGTTACTTGATACTGGCACGGTAGAAGCAAAGCAAATGTACAATAAGGCAAAGTTAGTGGCAAAGAATGCTGTTAGAAGGGCTAAGAATGAGGAGTGGATAAAGTTGGGGAGAGAGTTGGAGAAGGATGCTAGTAGTAATCAGCAAAGATTCTGGGCTAAGGTGAATGAAAGCAGAAGGACGGGGGTGACGCACGTTTAAGACAAGAATGGTAAAGTACTGTCGGAGGGAGAAGAGGTTGTGAAGAGATGGAAAGAGCATTTTGAAGGGCTGTACCAAGAAATGGATGGGCTTAGTTTGCACATGCCAAATGGAGCGACAACAGTACTAGAAGGTGATCTGGAGATAATGAAAGAGGAAGTGAGAAGAAGTGTAAGGAGGTCGAAGATGAGAAACTGTGGGATAGTGCCAGAAATGCTAAAAGCAGGTGGTGAAGTGATGGTAGAGTGGATGGTGAAGATGTTTAATCTGGTGTAGAGAGAAGGGGTGGTCCCAGGAGATTGGATAAAGGCAGTAATCATACCTATTTTCAAGAAGGGCAGCAGACTAGATTGTGCAAACTATAGGGGAATAAGTCTATTGAGCGTTGTTGGCAAGGTGTTTGGGCAGATACTGAATGAGAGGGTGAAGGCAATAACAGATGTTAAAGAGATGGATGAGCAAGGAGGTTTCAGGGCTGGAAGAGGTTGTAACAATCAAATCTTTGTGGTGAAGCAAATTGTGGATAAGACAATTGAGAAGAATAAGACTTACCTGGCATTTGCGGATCTAGAGAAAGCTTACGACAATGTGAGTAGGGTGAAGTTGTGGGTAGTGTTGAACAAGTATGGGATTAAGGGGAAGTTGCTTAGGACTATTCAGGCATTGTATGTGGGTTGTAAGGCATGTGTAAAAGTTGGAGGATTAACATCAGAGGAGTTCGAGTTATGCAGGGGAGTAAGGCAGGGATGTACGCTGTCTCCGTGGCTCTTTAATCTGTTTATGGACAATGTTATGAGGGAGGCAAGAGGAAGTTTTGTGGGTGAGGTACAACTATCTACTGGTGAGGTTGGTGTACTATTGTTTGCAGACAACATTGTGGTAATGGCAGATTCTAAAGAAGGGCGGCAACATAACTTAAAGACAGTCAGTGACATGCTGAACAAATGGGAATTGAAAATAAACTGGAGGAAGACTAAAGTGATGAGGGTAGCAAGGGACAGGGAAGAGTTTGAGGTGAAAATAAGAGATGAGGTAATTGAGCAGGTGGAAACAATGAAGTACCTGGGAGTGATGGTTAGTAGTGATGGAAGTATGGAGAAGGAAATAGAGGCCAGGATAGCCTATAGGAAATGCAACACGAGTGATTGGAGGGATGAATGATGCCGTCTTGAGAAGGAAGGAATTGAGTCGCAGTACCAAGATCAAAGTAGTGAATGCCACAATGATGCCAGAGCTGATGTACGGGTGTGAGACGTGGAGCCTAACAAAGAAGCAACAATTAAAGGTACAAGCCACACAAATGAATGTGCTAAGGAGGATTGAAGGTGTGAATAGATTGGACAGAGTAAAAATGCAGATATTAGGGAGAGGTTGAATCAAGAAGGTGTTTTAGATCTGGTGAAAGGAGGCAGGTTAGTTGGAAGGGCAGACTAGAAGAAATGAGCTTTGAGAAGCCAACAAAGAAAGTGTTTGTTGGAGAGATGGAGGGGAAGAGGCCAAGAGGAAGACCACACTTAAGATGGATTGACAATTTTGAATAACCTTATGATAGCTACCTATTCTTTATGCTAGCTCACTGTCTGTACTGTTTTAGTGTAAGGCCCTGTTTACATTAAAACGTTTTCATTCGTATACGGAGCAATTGCTGCGGATAGCGCTCCGTATTCATACCGTTTACATTGATACGAATTCGCAGGAATACGAGGAGGCGAAAGGGGCGAAAAACGCTAAAACGCTGTAAGTATGGCCTAGGACCACTGAAACGTCTTTCTCCTTTCGGTTAGCAACATACTGGTACGCCTCGAAGACAACCGAAGCCGAAAAGATCCGTTTTCACCCGTTTACATACATACGATACGATACTGTTTTCAAACAGCTCCACTTAGGGGTCTCCATTTTTGAAAACCTCTGTTTACCAAATTGTTTTCATCGTTTGCATGTAAACAGAAGGTGCAAATGCAGCGGAATTGCTACGGATACAGGCGAAAACGTTTTAATGTAAACCGGGCCTAAGAGGGATGACCTCCAGCACTGGAGATAAATCCACTTTTGTGATTGATTGATTGATGATTGATTGAACTTTTGCAGTGTATCTACTAGCTACTTCTTACTTTTTACACTGTTTCTACTATACCTGAACTAGAGGTAGCAGGAAGGCTGCCTCGAGCTTTGGCTAGTTGAGTTAGCTAATAAGGACAGTTTTGCTGACGATCACCTAAAACATGTTTATTACACCTGTTTCCTTGTAATAGACCTATTGCGCATTCCAATGACGTCATGTGGTTAATGGTTATATAGGGTGTCGAGTACATACAGTTGAATAGGAAGAAGTCTGTTTGGTTGCCTTTGGAAGAGGAAAGAGCAGTGAGTTTCCTTGTGAACAGAGTTTCTTGGAATCTTTGCTACCATGCTGCACCACTGTGCTGTTCCTGGCTGTGCATCCAACAGTAGGACAGTTATTGACATGTCTATTCAGCCGACACAGATCTTCGCTGTTTGGGGTGAGGACCAACATACGCAGGGCGAGCGCAAGGAAGCTTGGATAATCAATAACTCATGTGTGAAGTCTGTACTTCACAGAGGAGTCCTGCTGCGCGTCGGGAAGAAAGAGGAAACGTAAGACGACGCAGACAAGTTGGCAATTGGAAGTCGCCAACCGCGTATGATTGAGTCAAGCAAGGGAGAAGCACCTGCCATTCACGAAGTCATGCTGCCCGCCTGCACAGGCTTCAGCGTTGTCCTCACTCTCATCTTCAGCGCCCTGACTAAGCTGTCACAGCGTGCTGCTATCCTTGCTATGCAAAGCCCCGACTTGTCTGCGTCATCTTACTTTTGTTCTTTCTTTCTGACGTGCAGCAGGACTCCTTTGCAAAGTGCAGACCGCACAAACAAGTACAGCTATTGATTTCCAAGTTCCCTTGCGCTCACCCTGCGTATGTTGGTCCTCACCCATGAACGACGAAGATTTGTGTCGGCTGAATAGATATGTCAATAACTGTCCTACTGTTGGATGCACAGCCAGGAACAGCGCAGTGGTGCGACATGGTAGCAAAGACTCCAAAAAACATGCTCACAAGGAAACTCACTGCTCTTTCCTCTTCCAAAGGCTACCAAACAGAGGCTTTTTTCTATACAACTGTATGTACTCGACACCCTTCACGACCATTAACAGCATGACGTCATTGTTCTATATTTAGAATACACAATTGGGCTATTTGCATCTACAACCTTGCGCTTTGCATATTGACATTTCTTGATAGAGTACATGATCGTACGTGGGGGATTTCCCAATTTCGATCAGGAAGTGCAAAAACCATTTTCATGTCTCATGAATTTGTGTGGAATTTGCCCATTGCAGCCGCTACACCAATAATTTCCATAAATCCTCACGTACGTGCATGGACTACGTGGTAATAAGGTGTGCTAGAAAGTTTCAGAAGTCTAACTTGAAAGATGATTGAATAAGGCGTAATAAAGGAAGTTTTATTATTGCAATCGCAGCAAAGATATTGCACAATCACCGGAAATGCTTGCGATGGGTAGCCCTTAGTCTCATTCCCAGCCCCTTGAAAGGTGGTCTGGTACATTTGCTCAATATTTTGATTAATTGAAAACTTTCGGAATGTCGCATCACATGCATGCACGGATTGGGGCGCTTGCTAGAATCGCCTCAAGGGACGGTAACGGACATTGAGAAACTGTACCAGGCCACCTTTTGAAATCGTGGAAGCGGTCAAATTGGGTGCAAATTGGTCTCATTTGATAGAATACCCAAATACGACTCACGTAGGTGAGCGAATGAAGCTGTTACATTGCGTATTGCAAGACATGAAAGCGCTTGCAAGATGTTGGCAAGCGCCCCAAGGGCAGTATCAAAATTTCAAGCAAATGTGCCAGATCACCTTTCAGGCCATTGCAAAATGGTGGCCGGAAGTGGGCTGGAGGACGAGACTAGGTAGCCCTGGGTCCTCCTCACTTCTTTGCCAATTGGGCACACTTGTTGGAAGAGTCGTTTCTATGCTTCGTTGGAACATTGTAGTCTTGGCGCTGGCACGAACGGCGAATTCTAGGCTGTGTACGTAGTTAACCTTGCCAATGACCACACTTCCTGCTGCGCAATGAATACAATTATGACATCATGAATAAATAGAGAGATAACTAGGTGCACCTGCTCCCTTAGTCTTGTTCCCAGCCCCCCAAGGTGGTCTGGCACATTTACTCCAATATTGTGATTAATTAAAAACTTTTGGCATAGGGGACCAGTTCTCATGTGCACAGTACAAGGATTGGGGTGCTTGCCATAATTGCCTCAAGGGGTGGTAATGGACATTGAGAAACTGAACCAGGCCACCTTTTGAAATTGCAGAAGCGGTCAAATTGGGTGTAGATTGGTCTCATTTGATTGAATACCTGAATACGACTAACGTAGGTAAGTGAATATAGCTGTTACATTGCCTATTGCGACATAAAGGTGCTTGCCAAGATGTTGGCAAGCGCCCCAAGGGCGGTATCAAAATATCGAGCAAATATGCTAGACCACCTTTTGGGGCCATGGGGGGCTGGGAACGTGACTACTGCCCCCTTAGCATAAGTAAATTCTGTGCACACGGAGTTTTATGGAATGAGTCTACGGGATGCTGCCAATTAAATGGATGGTTTTGATTGGTTAAACGCTCAAATTATGAATCGTAGACTGGGAACCCACCTGAAGGGTTGGCATTCAGCTAGTAGGATTAATGCAAAATGTTTGCAGAGACTATTTTCACAAATCATAATAGATAACTTATCCGCAAAATGTGTGAAAATTTTACACTATACAGTAGTCATTCTCAACACATGTCCATAATAGCATCCTTGTTGTACTTACTTCACATTTTAGGTCCTTGAGCCACTTCTGCATATCTTTGTCCATAGGTGAGTATGCCACTTCAACAGCTGGCTTCCCTGTGCCCAAATAGAAGGACACAGCTAACCACTGCCACATTCAACACGACACATAAAATGCATCCCAGTACTGCTAACAATCATGCACACTGATGTAACGCGAATGGCATACACACGTGAGAAATGTAGTGCCGTGCACTTCTTACCAGCTGCCTGTTCTTCATCATTGCTTGTTTCAGCTGTCTGATTCTTCTTCCGAAGGAAACGTTGGAAACAGTCTTTTACCCTATCCAGGAAAAGATGCCACGCTACTGTTAGATGGTGGCTATCCTTTGCCTCCGTAGTAGGATCCACGCGAGTGCCCCAGCTCCGGGTGTTCAGGTTACATGTTGAGTATATGATCAGCAGCATATAACCTGATGGGAGGCCCATGATGTACCAAACAAAGTGGAACAAATCAAAGAACTCGTTAAAGTTCAAGAAGGCAGCTATAGTCAGCAATAACAAGAAACCTAGCAGGTAGATGGCATCCAAGGGCATTGGGAGGGTGTTTCGGTTTTCAGTGTTAGGCAGGGAAGCAAGGTACTCATTCTTCTTCTTGTCTGCATCTGCATCAGAGCTGTTAGTAAAGTTACGGGGAAGCGTGGTCTGAAGCCAGTGTGGCTTGTTGTAATCAGAAACCCCAGGAATAGCCTCGATAGCTCCTGTGAGAAGACCCACAAAGGCAACAGCCATGATGATGGCAAACACAAATGTCAGCACTTTTGCAACATTCAGTTGGAGCTTCTCCGGAGTGTACAAACAGATGAGGCCGTAGGCAATTGCCACAAATGACATAATACCAAAGCAGACATATGTGTTAACGCCAAATGCCGCTTCCAGGCCAGATGAAACAATAAGGACCACGGTTGCCGGTGCCACGAGTGTGGTGAAGATGATGACAATTTGGTAGAGGATGAAGAGGTAGCTCATGCTGTCATTGTGAGTGGTAATGGTGCGGGCAGACTGCACTACCTCGATCAGGTTGGCCACGGTTGAGGGGACCCAACGGCGCCTCTGGTTGTAAAACTCATCGAAACTGTCGGGGCAGTAGGTTCTGTTTTGTGCAAGAGCTGCATACTCCAGTCTCCAGCCCTTCTTAATGAGCAGTGTGCATAGCCAACGATCTTCACCCATGTCCTTTGTAAGGAACTCGCTAGCAGACGTAACGATCGTTTCGTAATCATCCAGAACAGATTCCAAAGCCTTCACACGAAACACGCTGAAACACCCAGGGCAGCAAAGCACACAACCTAACACATGCTCCGCAGACTTTTGAAACCAATGGCCAAAAGCATACTCAAACTTCTGATACCAGACAATAGGGCCAGATCCCAGTGGGTGTGTTCTGGCACACACAGCCCCCACTGTGCCATCCCGAGCCAGGAAATCGAGCAGAGCAGCAACAGATTCAGTAGTGAACTGAATGTCGGCATCAGTGGTGAGGATATAGGTGTTGTTCAGGTCGAACTTCTGACCCTGACAGTCGCGCTGCTGCATCAGGTGCCTGGTGATGTATTCCATGTACATGACCTGGCTCCAACGCTTCTTCTTCTTCACCTTGGCTGAGTCCTTTAGGTGAATGCAAAAGGGCAGGACTTGCTCAATTTTCCAGTGCAACTGATAGCCATAGGGAGTCTCCACCTTCCTCACATTGTCTACTTCGATCTTCAATTCTTCTCCAAGTAGGCTCATTAATTGGAACGCATATGAATTCATTTGTGTCCCAGACACTGCATCATCAAAAAAGATGTGTGATTCAAAGTAGGGGCCATTCTGGGGAACAGCTTCGTCATCGGCGTTCGGAAGTGTGGGTCCTTGCTGAGACCTCAACGCAAAAGCAATGCTATAAATGGACTTTAACATTTGTCTCATTTCGTGCTCGCGCTCATGGTACATTGTGGAACAGATAAAGACCTTGCTGGCACGAGACCGGTCGTGGATATCGCCAATGGAAGCAGTAGAGTTCACTATTGCTGATAGGTTTTGATGGATATTAGGGGTGTGGGAGATTTGGCTTTGATAGCCATTCCGACGATTAAGAAGAAGGTATGAGTCTAGAAAGACTCCGTCATAGTATGGAGATAGAAACAGTGTTTGTTCACGGCTGACAGGGACTTTAGGTCTCCTCCAAATGTGGGAACCCAGGGCTATTAGCTGACCCAAGAATAGGGTAACAAACAAAATAGCTACCAGATGACCGCTCACACCAGGGTGGTCATTGAAGTATGAATATGGCCAGATGTAACTGGATGAAAATGGGAAAATGAGGAGGCTATTGATGCCCTGAATCTGACTGATCCAGTACCACCCGATACTAGCAGGTGTTGCAAGCAGTAGAGGCAACGTAAAGGCCAGTGGCTGGTATGTTGACCACAAGGCACAAAGGGCAAAGAACCAGGTACCAAGTCCACCCAGCACCTGTGCCGCAAACACCAAACCCTCCTCTGTCATCCAGCTGTTGAAGCCCTGGTACCAGTTCCAGCATGTTGGTACAATTTTACCCTCCTCCACATCCTGCAGTGCTGCTGTGAAGCCGGTGCAGAAAATAGGAATACAGACTAGGCGTATCAGTGAATAGACAAAACCTGTAAGGAGGAAGCAGACACACTGAGTAAGCTGTGGAATTTATGCAGCTTCAAGCCAACGCTACATACATGCATGCAGTTGCTGCTAATCACAAGTCACACATACCATGCCAGCAATAGCTGAATAAGACATGCTGCAACAATTGTCACTACAAAATAGCAACAAAACTGTACAAATTATGCAATGGGGAGGCAATGTTTATCGAGATACGTTAAACTGTGATTAATTTCAAAAGAAATACTGTAGGTTGAAGACTGGGGCAACTGTAACTTCATATTAAAAAAAGCCTTGATTACTTAGAAGCTTTGTTCAAATACGGCGACATACATAAATCAGGACAGTGCCCCTTGTATGACATCACTAAATGGGTGGCTTCCCAAACGTAACATACTTCACCCGCTCATAATTGCCGAGCCAAAAGACGAGCCAAGTAATCTCGACGCCCAGTCATCCGCGTTTGTATATATATATATATAATATTATTATATATATCCATCACAGTCAATTCGCGACACTTTGATCGCTTGCACAATACATTCCTATGCTTGTGTCCTCGTTGCCGATTTCAGGCCCCTTCCATGACTTGCACCAGCCTAGCACAGCAAGTACTGATTGCAAGCAATTTTGCCATATGGCTTACAGCAGTCCCAGTGACGTTCTAGTGCGTAGTGCAAAGGACTACAGTGCACTAGATAAGGTCTCTTTCTGCATACTATCCTTGCGGGATTGGCAGTAAAGCCAATGGGATTGTTGAAGTAGACCGTGCCAGCTTCGAAGACGATCGCATGCATCACAGGTTTTTCTATACACCAGCATGCTGCCCATATCAGCTAAAGATGTCTTTTCCTCAGTACAAGCTGCCTACAGTTTGCCATTTTGACTGACTACATCTGTTTATGGCCTGGATAGATGTTGTGTTCAATCTGCCATTTTCATCAGCGGCCGCCACAGTGAGGCCTATTGCATTCTTATGTATGCCCCGGTCATATTGAAGAGGTAATGGGAAACAAATGAAACAAAGCAAGTACAAATTTCACTCCATTTACACTATGCCAAATAAAAAGTCCACAAAGAAAGAGAAACAATCGAAGTGTAGAATAGGTAGTAAAAATGCTTTGGGATGCTTTTAGGAAGCTTCAACTAACAGTGAAGTTTCATAGCTTCATCCCAACCCTACACCAATTGGTATGATACAACACACTTAATTCTCCCACTTCTCCCACGCTCACATGTATGTAAGTCCCCTTACCAGCTTTTCTGCTTGCAGGATACTGGGGGCTTCCTACACGTGGAACTGCCTGAGTGTTTGGTGTGCCATTTGGGCTTGAGCCGCCATTACTGCTGAAGATGCGTTCCTTGCGTGCTGTGAATATCCATCGCTGAATGTGTTCTGACCATATGACAGAAAGGGTTAATCCACATGCCAAAGCAGCGATTCCTGGCAACTCATGCTTTGCAACACACAAGTAGATAGTGAAGCCGAGTAACCCTCCTAGCTGCAATACAAAACCAAAAAAATTAACAATCTCATGGTCCACGAGGAATCGTATCTTTCGCCACTTCTTTTCAGCACTGCTAGCTTGGTCTTGTTGCCCGACCGATGTCGTATAGCCATTACCCTCCTCATAGCTACTCTCAGGTGATCCAATATGGGAATACCCTTGCCTTGGCCTGTCTCTGCAACGTCGGCACCACCTGTGTGGCATGAAGGCCATGTTGACAAAGGAGGTATGGGTAAAGATACCAGGAACAAGGAGGAGTGCAGTTCCTGGGTCCAGCTGAGTGGCAACCAACAGTGCAAATGCACTCAATGCAGCAGACTCAATCACACTCACGACAGCTCCCTAACAATTAAGAGATAGTACATACATATAACTTTTGTAATAGAAAGCACTCTGCAAATCAGTCATAACAGACGTCTATACCATTAACTGAATTGTATGCCTGAGTTCAAACAGTTAGTTTCCACTCACCAGCATAAATGCCATAAGTGATGGCCATGGGAACGTGTCCCGTGCCTTCAGTACTCCAAAAAACAATGTCCTGAGGGCCGTAAAAGCTTGAGGGACACATAACACAATCATGAGCTGCACAAAAGCTACTGACTGCCGTCGTACTAGCTCATGGTCATCACAGTGCATGGTGGAATTACCCAGGTACATTCTTGAAGCAATAGCCATGAAGCTTGTTTTACTGAGAACCGCACAGACGAACACGGCAATCATGAAGAATGTGGCAATGATGGCTGCCAATACCTTTAGGTAAGTAGGAACCTTTAGCTCTTTGTTCGTTGCACTCTCTCCAGGCTGATGTGCAGAGTTGGTTGAGTTGCTGTGAACAGGTTGTCCTTCTACTGAAGAGGCGTCCATGGTGGACCTTTCTACAGAACCATTGGTAGACATCTCAATGTCCCTAACCAGATCACCATTGGAGGTCATCTCTACAGGGTACACATAACAGCAATGTAACTGAAGAAAGAATATACCATAGTGTATGTACATATATACACTGTCACAATCAGGGTGCATATTCAGTGAGGGGCAAACTGTAGTGGGCTTCCGAAGTGACATTTAGCATACGTAATTTCACAACGCCAACAATCACACACAAAACATACACACATACACAACTGCATGCACAGAGACCTCTGGGTAGTTTAGCACAGCCATCGGATGACTATCTGGAGGAAAGCAGTCTGGAGACACGAGTTAACTTGTAAGGTACTAGACAATGGTTGGACGTTTCTGGCGTTAACTACATTCATAGTTAGTATAAGGACTGTTTCACTTTCAGGCTATATAATAAATTATACCAAACATTGACCTGCGTACACAGGAACACACCAGTAAACACACACGAACACACACACACACATTATACATGTATGTACACAGACAGGGGGTGAGACCATACAATTCAATCGTTTTTCAAAACAGTTTACACTCTATGTGGGTGTGACATGACCCACTACATACTTGGTTACTACCCTACGCTTAAAGTTTTATACCAGATAGCCCATCCTTCACAATTTAGGTACATTTGCCCGTAAAATTTGACCAAGTAGCAGGCAAATTATTCAACATAGCCACCACAAAGGATGGGGTATGTATGACACATTCCTTCTTGCTTTCAACATTACCAGTTCACAGAGTTACCACACCCACCCACCCACACACATGCGCACGCATGCATACACACACACACACACACACACACACACACGCATGCATACACACACACACACACACACACACACACACACACACACACACACACACACACACACACACAAGCACGCATACACACACACAACACACACACACACACACACACACTCACACACACACACACACACTACACACACACACACACACACACACACACACACACACACACACACACACACAAGCACGCATACACACACACAACACACACACACACACTCACACACACACACACACACACACACACAAGCACGCATACACACACACAACACACACACACACACACACACACTCACACACACACACACACACACACACACACACACACACACACACACACAAGCACGCATACACACACACAACACACACACACACACACACACACTCACACACACACACACACACTCACACACACACACACACACACACACACACACACACACACACACACACACACACACAAGCACGCATACACACACACAACACACACACACACACACACAACACACACACACACACACACACACTCACACACACACACACACACACACACACACACACACACACACACACACACAAGCACGCATACACACACACAACACACACACACACACACACACACTCACACACACACACACACACACACACACAAGCACGCATACACACACACAACACACACACACACACACACACACACACACACGGCAACCCAAATGCCATGTCTGGAGTACACAGAACTGCTTAAAATGAACAATATATACTGTGAAAGTAGCTGTCTCACGAGCAAACATGACCCTATCTATAAATGGCCATGGGGTGAACATGGTGAAGGGGACATTTACCATAATTTCACAACGCCAACAATCACACACAAAACATACACACATACACAACTGCATGCACAGAGACCTCTGGGTAGTTTAGCACAGCCATCGGATGACTATCTGGAGGAAAGCAGTCTGGAGACACGAGTTAACTTGTAAGGTACTAGACAATGGTTGGACTTTCTGGCGTTAACTACATTCATAGTTAGTATAAGGACTGTTTCACTTTCAGGCTATATAATAAATTATACCAAACATTGACCTGCGTACACAGGAACACACCAGTAAACACACACGAACACACACACACATATTATACATGTATGTACACAGACAGGGGGTGAGACCATACAATTCAATCGTTTTTCAAAACAGTTTACACTCTATGTGGGTGTGACATGACCCACTACATACTTGGTTACTACCCTACGCTTAAAGTTTTATACCAGATAGCCCATCCTTCACAATTTAGGT
>OZ025879.1:3163936-3201936 GCA_964019415.1 Ianthella basta
ACATTTGCCCGTAAAATTTGACCGAGTAGCAGGCAAATTATTCAACATAGTCACCACAAAGGATGGGGTATGTATGACACATTCCTTCTTGCTTTCAACATTACCAGTTCACAGAGTTACCACCCACACACCCACCCACCCACCCACACACATGCGCACGCATGCATACACACACACACACACACACACACACACGTCAAGCCAAATACCATGTCTGGAGTACACAGAACTGCTTAAAATGAACAATATATACTGTGAAAGTAGCTGTCTCACGAGCAAACATGACCCTATCTATAAATGGCCATGGGGTGAACATGGTGAAGGCAAAAGTTTGTTACAGAACAGATTGAAGGTACAAACTCCAAACCACATCAGCACATGTAATTACTATACTAGAACTCCACCTAGTCCCGGGATGACTTTCCGGTAGCCCCAACCTGTTATCATGCCACACTGTTATCAGTCCTACAGATCTGTACATGTGCCGTGTGAGTGAACATAAAGCAGCGCATGTCCTCAATATAGTGACTGCCACTGTGTGTGGCCCTACTAGCCGAGTAGCAGAAGCGATGTACAACATGTGGTAAATCAGCAGCATTCACTGACAACAGTGTAAGAATTCATCTTCCATTCAAATCGCATTAATTTTTCTCACATAGAAGGCCTTAACACGAGGGACATTCACACGAGGAGGCTTAGTTTAACTCCAACTAACCAGATGCCCTACCGTGAGGCTATGATAACTCTTCACAAGCACTAGATAAACTCCAACTCGATGATCCGTTCTTGTTCGCATAACCAGCCCAAGTTCGGCTATGGGAACGAAGCGCCGTCACCAAGAGCACATTCTACGAGCGACACTGAACTTAACAAGGAAGAAAGCCATTCAAATACCTGTACACACAGTGACACATCACATTGTCACCTCAGACTTAGTAGGAACGAGAAGAGGCCGTTATAATAACTCAGCGCGCGAAACCCAGCTAGCTACATACCGAGTGAGCTCCAAGGGAACGCAGCCAAAACCTGTTGCTCTCCTCTCCAGACTACCTTCCAAGACACTCTGCACTCCGTGTGCAAGCCATGCAGTGACTCGTACGGCTTCGCCTTTCAGCGGAAACCGCAAGAGGGTGGGGGAATGTTCAGGTCGAAGTGTTACGTCATTCTTACCCAATCAGCTCAGGACTGCTGAAAGCCAATTCGATTATAATTAGGCCTATAGCGCAAAATGGCGGCCATGACTTAGCTCTTCTGGGTCAAACAGAAAACGATTAGCACTACTGGAAGCTGTACAAATGCATCTTTGTGTCACGTGGGGTCTGTTGTCATATGGAGGATCCATGGTGCGATTAGCTAAGTCAATCAATCGTGCAGCTAAGCTAGCTATGGATGTCCATGATCAATGGAATGCTTAGCTATGCACCTGTGGCCACGAGGGAGTGCTGAGGCTAAGGGACTATAATACTACTCCAGTGATCAGCAAATGCTGATACAACCGAGCAGAACACATGCCATGTGGTCAGCTAGCATCATGAGGTGCTGAGCTAGCTCTCAGCTCCAATCACTTTCAGCAAGCTAGCTAGCTGGCCATAGTGGACAATGGCTTGTCGTACACAAAGTGCTCAGTCATCAATATGCTCATCTGTTGATACATGCAGACTTCAGGTCATGCACAGATTGAAGGGACTGAACCTCCTGCATACAGCAATGTGTCATTTAGCTAGCTAGGTGAATGAAAAAGAAACTTTAGAGCAATTAAGTGACATAGCTAACAGATAGCAAGACAGGGACAAGAACAGAATGCATATGTTTATGTCTACGAAGGCATTTGTCAGCTGAAAAGACAGAATAGAGTCTGCCTTATCTACTACATCCCTTGCTCCATATTTCCAACATCATACACTGACAGTATACATAGCAATAAGCCTCTACATGCAGCATTATGTAGCTATATTCTGAACAAGCTGCACACTCTGGCTACAGCTTTATATGTTTCTATGCATGCATGTAGTAGCTATAGCTAGTGTCTGTCCGCTTTACACTGCAGTGGTCCTCAGAGTTGATGGTGGGTGTGACGACAGAGTTGGGGACACTTGTGGTTTCTTGTGCCTAACAACATCTACATATACAGAGCTGCTAAGGAACAGGTGATGTTATGAATGTAGCCTATATTGTGTAGTCTCTATCATCTGTCCCCTCCCTGCAGCATTAACTCATGTCATGTACTAACTCTGCATGATTATAGAAGCAATTGATGAGCTGTGGAATTGATGCAATGCCTGCATGGGGTGGTAGGATGGATACGGTGCTTTGAATGGTTGTGTGTATCAAAGTAGTTGATGGAGAGTTTACTGGCAAGCCTCTTACACAAGCCACGCAATGCCTGAACAACAGAAAGACAAGTCAGTTCATGTTACCAGAGTTACCTCTTATACTATTCAGACTACAGTAGATGTATACACAAACATTAAACTTCATTAATTTATAGCTGTAGTTATGCCACATGTACTGAGCTCCAAACGGCTTGCTGTTGCATACATGGCAGCGTGTACATGGTGAAGGTGGGTCAGTCTGACCCTTGCCCAAAACTCACTTTCTTATCCGAGGTCTCAAACGACAGCTTGACAGCAGTGTCCAGGTTCACACCATTTATCACAGCCCAGAATTTACCAGAACCTTTTTAGTTAACACAAATGGGTACAGAATTTGTTTGTGAAATTGCACACATATGTAAGAAGTGTTAATGAAACACAACATGCAGTCCTTGGGTGCGTGCGCACGCGCGCGCGTGTGTGTGTGGTGTATGTGTGTGTGCTTGAGTGTGCGTGTGTGTGCGTGTGTATGTGGTGTACGTGTGTGTGTGTGTGCTTGTGTGTGTGTGTGTGTGTGTGTGTGTGTGTGTGTGTGTGTGTGTGTGTGTGTGTGTGTGCATGTGTGTGTGTGTGTGTGTGTGTGTGTGTGTGTGTGTGTGTGTGTGTGTGTGTTTGCACCTGGTCTGGTCATGATTCTAACATAGATATTATGGCAGTGATGGGTTGCTACCAGTTTCTTTCCCATGTACACACTGTAGTAGCCATGATGAGGATCAATAATCAGTGTCTGCTTCAGAGTGGTGTCCGCCATCACCAGCACACCCGCCACTAACACACCACATGGAATGTACAGGAGGTCCTGTGAGAGATGGAGGAGTACTTATGCATTATAAAACTTGGCACAATATCTGCACTGTATGCATATTGTGTGGACAGGTACATATTGCTACTGAAGTAATGCTAATGTCCGTGGTAACGATGGATATACGTACAATACGACACACAACGCTAATGGGATATGATGGTAATGATATGTGTTGTTGGTGCTTGTGGTCTAAGTGAAGCATTTAGCTCATCTATGCAATTTGCTGATGCCCACTCAGGAGATCAACTGTTTCAGACCATATGAGTGCTGACCGCTGCCCAGACCACGCAGAACAACACGCAAGTGCAGCACACAGCCACAGAGTAGTAGAACCTTGGCAGCCTCCTCCTGTACTGATGGACTGCACGTACAAAATAAATACCAAGTATTCTCCATCAAACACTATCACAAGGCTACAGCTTAGCTACATGCCTAGCTAGCTAGCTAGCTCGCTACCAACCTGGGTACTGGTCTGTGGGTGACAGGAGGACGGGTTCGAACGGGTAGGTTGGGTTATCTTCCAGCCTTCTCTTCAGCGTGACCTCAGGTGGCTGGAAGAGGGGAAGAGACTTGAGCTGGTCCAGCAGGATCATCGCACACAGCCATGCAGCTGCAGTTTCAGCCAAAACAGCTGGTAGCTATCGTTGCCTAGCAACGCCCGCTACACAGTACAGAGGAGGCGGACCTGTTTTACGCATGAACTCAGTGTTCGGTGGGACCCGACGAACAAGATGTCTTTCAGAGATCTCAGAAGTAAGAAAGGCGCACCACACCTCTTACTCGTGTGTTTATGAAGCTTTAAGACTTTGGGAGTGACTTCAACGCTGGTAGTACCGTAACCATGGCTAGCGTGTAGTTTATTCAGTAAGATCTGCTCCGTGTGCCGCCACACGTGCTGTGGAGTGCAGAGTAGAGCGGAGTTTTTAGTCCTTGGCAATGATCGGTATGCGACTTGTCTGATGTTGTCTTCAGTCTCTGCTCTACCCCATGCTGCTTGTCTGTTCAAGTGTTCTCTCCCTCACTTCTTCAGACTTCACTGAGATGATGCGCGCCTTGGGCTATCCCAGAATGATATCCATGGAGAACTTCAGGGAGCCCAACTTCGACCTCGTAGCAGAAGTACTGCAGTGGCTGGTCACCAGGTGTGTGTGTGTGTGTGTGTGTGTGTGTGTGTGTGTGTGTGTGTGTGTGTGTGTGTGTGTGTGTGTGTGTGTGTGTGTGTGTGTGTGTGTGTGTGTGTGTGTGTGTGTGTGTGTGTGTGTGTGTGTGTGTGTGTGTGTGTGTGTGTGTGTGCTTGTGCGTGTGGGGGAGCATGCATGCGTACGCTCGTGTGTGTGTGTATGTGTATGCTTGTGCATGCATGTGTGGTGTGGTTGAGTGTGAGTGTGTACAGACCTACCGGTACACGAACACATCTTTGTTGTGCACATATAACACATTCCATTGACACTGCTGTTGCACTGCCACCCGCCTACTCCCCACAGGTATGACCCTGCAGCTGAGGTGCCTTCTGACACTGAGAGCCTGGAGGACAGGGTCATCTTTGTCAAGGCTGTGACTCAGTTTATGGTCAGCACTTGGAATGGTTGTCCTATTCTGCTAGATCATCCTATACAACCCCATAGGGACAGGATGGAGGTTGCATGTGTCATACAAGGACATGGTGTTGAGTGGCCACCGATTAGTACTTGCTGCAGTTGTACATCCCTTTCCACTGCATTGTCATAATTTCTCCAAATTTGCCTCCTCTCCCCTCCCTCTGTCCAGCCCCTCCCTTTAAGTTACAGATACAAACGAAAATGGTTCCTTGTAAAACTTTGGCCTTAGTCTTGTTCCCAGATTCATCTCTGCCATTCCCCTCCCCCGCTCTGATTAAGAATGGTGAAACGGCACAGATGGGTCTGGGAACAATGTCTCCCTGCCCCCTCTCCACCCCCACTCCCCTCCCCCTTCCCCCACAGGCCACCAAAGCCCACATCAAGCTGAACCCAAAGAAGCTGTACAGTGCTGACGGCTATGCAGTGAAGGAGCTGCTCAAGGTGGCCTCACTCCTCTACGCAGCCATGAAGGCCACAGACCAGGACAAGGAGAAGGTACGTACGTAGGGGAAGCAAGCTGCCAGGAAGCGCTAGGGTAGGTAGTGCTAGGTGCCAGCACCTATAGCAACACTGCATGCTTGCAGTCAGCACAGATGTATACACCAACCAAGGCTCCCATCCTGTCAAGATGATGCCAGCATTCCTTCAGTTTCCTTGTAACCATCATCTCCACATCTTCTCACCGACACTAAGTGCCCTGTACATACACACACTCCCTCTCGCTTGTGTTCAGGACCTGATGCTGTCTGAGATGCTCCCCACCCCAGTGGAGATGAGTGAGAAGGTGGCTGAGCTCAAAAAGTGTCGACAGCTTGCATCAGAGATAACTGCAAAGGGGGCCAAGTTGTATGACCTACTCAGCAGAGAGGTGGACCTAAGGGTGAGGGCTGTTGTTGTCATGACAACATTTCATGTCACTAAATTTATTATTTGATGCCTTTATTAGAGTAGTGACTACTTACATGTACATATGTATGCATGTGGCACCTCTGGCACTCTGCACGGTACGTACATACGTATGTACATGCCTCCCCCACCCCGCGCCACACTCCCCCACCCCACACCACACTCCCCACACCACACTCCCCCACACCCACACTTAATTGTGAACATCCACCATGTACGTATTAATGTAAACAACGAGGATAGTTCCTGACAACACGATCAAGTCAAATGGACAGGTCAATAACAACTCAATTTAACTCACACATCATGAGGACCCGAACCTCACTGAGCATGCATACAAGAGGTAAGGTTACTTATACAATAACTACGGTGAGAAGACATGCAACACAATTACCAATAGTTACGTACAATAAGCAATCAACGCATTATGCAATAGTATGGTAAGGGTCTGGAGGAGTTACTAGAATGATGTTTGTTGGTTGGCTACAAGGGCACTAGGTACGTATCTGTTGTTGTGTCTGTCTGTTAGGCTGATCGGGTGGCAGCACTAGCCAAGCCTATTGACATTGAAGAAATTGACCAAGGGATGAAAAGGAGCATGGCTGCAGTCAACGTGCGTAGGTGGAGCGTGTGTGTGTGTGTGTGTGTGTGTGTGTGTGTGTGTGTGTGTGTGTGTGTGTGTGTGTGTGTGCAATATGTAGTACATGGCTTTACTGCCTACGTCCAAGGCACTGTTGGCAATGAAAGCCAAGTGCATTTCCATGTAACTGTACTGCACCACAGTTACCTTCTTGTATTGTTGATGTAGACCCCCCTTCCCACCTCCCCCACCACCACCACTGCACACATCATGACTACAGACTGAGGTTCAGAGAATGAAGAAGATGTTGGAGAACTCTGCCAGTGATGAGGCCAACTTAGAGGCCAAGATTGAGAAGAAGAAACAGGAGCTGGAGAGGAACAAGAAGAGGCTCAAGACACTGCAGACAGTCAGGTACGGGGAGAGAATGACACATGCAGGCAGTGGTACACTGTATTGATGGGCACGTGTGGGTGGGTGGGCAGGAGAGGGTGCTGTCTGTTTAATGTACTGTCCGCAGTACACTAGTGAGTGTGTGGTATGTTATACAGGCCAGCATACATGGATGACTATGAGAAGATTGAGAAGGACCTCCAGAAACAGTATGAGGTCAGTCATGTGATGTCTGTCGTGTCTCTGTCCCCAAACAAGGCACTCACTGTATGTACATACATGTACAGTATGTGTACTGTGTGTCTGTCTGTCTGTATGTCTGTCTGTATGCAGGCATATGTGGAGAAGTACAAAAATTTGCACTTTCTGGAGCAGCAGCTGTCTGAGCTGAACCGCTCAGAGCAGGACAGGTTGGAGGTAAGTGAAGAGTGCATGCCTGGAGAGGCGTGCATTTAGTGTGGCTCATACACACACAGGCACACACACACACATGCACACACACACACACACACACACACACACACACACACACACACACACATACACACACAGTCTAGTACTACACAGACTAGTTAGGCATGTGGTTCTGTACGTAACTGGTACTGTCTTTGTAATTGGCTGTACAGGAGACTGAGAACACACTGCGTCGGATGCAGATCCGTATGAGAGAGGAGGAGAAGAGGATGATGGAAGATGATGTTGTTCCCATCCCAGATCTGGTGATGGGGGAGGATGACCTGAGAGGCAAAGGGGGTGAGTGGGGAGGAAGGGAGGTGGGGTGTTGGAGGGCGGGTACAGCCTTTTGTGATGTGATGTCATGTTGTGTGAAGGGCGTGTGGTCAGTGCTGGACTGTGTTGTTTGTGTTTGTTTGCAGGTGCTGCAGTGTTTGGCAGCATGACAGGCGGCGGACCTGACAGCGAGGTACGTGCGCCCAGTGTTTGTGAGCGACTGATATCTGTAAGAGGGAGACATGGGAAGATGTGTACATAAGTATGGGAGTGTATGTTTGTACGTACGTATGTATGTACATTTGTGTGTGGCTGTGTGTGCTTGGGACAGATGGAGGATTTGCAGTGTGGTGTGTTTGATCCATGTACAGGATGAGTCATTGAGTTCAGCTAGCAATGACGAAGAGTTGGATGGCTTGCAAGATGACGGAGACCTTGGTGATGAGAATGGTGATGACATTGACCCTGACAGCGACTTGCAGCAAGAAGAACATGACAGTGATGATGACTTTTAACCATTTAACATGTACACATGTACATACAGTATACCTCCACACAACTTACAAAACAAGGCACTCCATATGCTGTGGTTATGCAAGTGGAATCAGCTTAATTAAGTTGTGTTGGCGTTTTGGTATTGCATGGTGCCTGCATGGGCCATCCATGGACTGCTTGCATGCACTGTTGATGTTGTTTGCATATATACACTGCAGCTGAGGAGATGGATGCATAATGTCTACATTTTGCCTGGTGTATACATCTGATCGATGGCATCATGCATACTGCTTGTGTAAATGACTGTATACTAGCAGGTGTTGCATGAGGGTGCAATGCACACCTACTTAATTGTCAAGATGACTGCATGCGCATGCATGTGCACTTGATTGTACAAATTCATGATTTCCACTTCCAGCAATAATTATGTCTAATTATATCAATAATATGGTTATAATTACATTTTCCATTATGTATTACCTCATAGAATTCTACGTATACATAATTATTCTACTTTAGCAATCATGACTTGTTCATAATATAATAAAGACCAAGGAGCTATATCCACTGGTAAATTAATGATTGATGTCTCCTATTGCCACACTGCACTGTTTACTGCAGTCCCTTCAGGCCAGCGAGCG
Source organism: Ianthella basta (assembly GCA_964019415.1). Lineage (NCBI taxonomy): Eukaryota > Metazoa > Porifera > Demospongiae > Verongiida > Ianthellidae > Ianthella > Ianthella basta. Next base: position 3,172,456 of record OZ025879.1, read on the forward strand.
CCCTCTCCAGGTTGGCCTTCTCCGTCTCCAGCTCCAGCTTCTTCTCCTCGTTCACATCACGCACCTCAAGAGGAACCTACAAGGAAGAGACCACCACCACACATATAACTATATAGCTAGCAAGGGCCATCTGTGACACAACCTTGTGCCCATACAACCACAGGCCCGTACACAGGAGGGGTCGTTGGGTTTGCATAAACCTCTTTTTCAGAATCTGTGGTGCATAATATTAGGGGTTTATCCATTTTCTGGTTGTACACATCCTTAATAACTGCAGACCGGAAGCATCGATTTTGGAGCCTTATTTGCTCTGTTCCAGTATGCATATATGCTTATACACCTGACCATCTTAGGCAAGTTCTATTGTAACACGTTTTGACCACTGAAGACCTAAACATGCAGTTTTGGCCCTCTGCATACATGTAGCTAGCCATTACAAATGGATCAGTGGAAGCAGGCAAATTAATTCTTATCCTGGCTTTCTTCAAACCAGTAAGTCTAATGAATGCCATTTCTCTGTTAGCAACATGCGCAGCAAGGTCAGCTATGGTAAAGCAGTTTGTCTAGCAGTGCTAAACAGGAAAGGTGAGGCTAGAAGCAAATGTAGGTTAGCCTCAGCTACAATATTTAAAAGCAAGAGTGATTATAGAAGTGAAAGTAGTGCAGTCAGATATTAGAGAGAGGGAACTGCAGCAGAGAGAGACACTGAGTACACTGAATTACAGTGAACACATCTGTAGAGGTTACTGTATAAAGAGGCCACCTTCTTAAAGCCACCAACTTTGCCCTAGTCCACATACTGCCAACATCTTCACATTGCAAGAGGTAGCCACTTGCCAATGCAGCCAAGTCCTTCCCTCCCTCAACCTCTCAGGTGGTGACTTGTTACTTACATACATCACAAACTAACCTTAGGAAGCTACTGCTATTGTAGAAAGAACACCTTGGTTTCCCCCTCACCCGGCAGGTGTCATACAGACAAAATGGCAGAGGATGAAGTACAGCTTCCACTGACGGACACATTATTCATAACAGAGGATGTCAACAACTTCACCAGTATTGCAAATGAAAGGGCTTTTCCCATAGCAATGGACCCCGCCCCTCCTCTAGTGACCCAGGAAACAGAGCATCCCCACTGGCAGTAGGGTTACGTAGCTTGTGTGTAGCACACCTCACAGTGCATGCTTTTGATGTACAAAGAGGAACAAGTGTGTGTGTGGCAACCATTCCAAGTGTCCTTAGCTGTGAGAAGTGTGCGATGGTGTGTTGTGGTGTACATTCGTGGACTAAGACGTGGAGCATACCTTACCATGCAAGTGCTACAACTGAGTCAAGCAGTGAGATGGGAAACAACATTGGAACATTTGACACATAAGTATTTTACACCAAACACATACGTACAGTGTACTTCACTTGTGAGTGCTACATCAACGGAGGAGTGGAGTATATGCCTAACAGTGGGGTGACAATGGAGGAGGTGGGGAATACCCCAGACACACAGGAATTTGTGTCTGGACTGATGGTCTTTCAAGACAAAATGTAAAAATGCAGAAGAGTGAACCACACCTATGTCTGTCCACTGCTACAGTGCTAACACCTCAGGGGAACACAGTTAATGGTGGGATAGACCAAACAGGCTTCATGTGACATTATACATGTACAATATCATGCATAAAATGATAAATAGCTTGATGTGGCATTGCACATTTATATTGTAGTGGAATGGCTGATGGAGCATGCCAACGGGGGTATGTAGTGTATGGGTGTCATCAAAATCCTTGTGTATGAGTCAGGAAGAAGGACAATGCACTCCTCTTGGACAGCTCAACAACTGTGGGTGCCAGTACAGTATGCACATACATATCTCTGTTACGTTATGCTAGGGAATATCTCCCCTCAACGCAAAGTCTGGTTACATGTACTTTATGTATGTAACAATGACTGTATCCGCTACTATCTACTCTTGCTACTATGTATACCACATGGCTGTGTACATTGTGCATGGTATGTACATGTACACACAACAGGTGTAGAATAGTCACCTCATGAGAGGCTCATGCACAGTAGAGGGATGATAAACCAGAAGAGTTGAGGGTGTGGTGCTTAAGAAAACATCACATACAACAGCACAACATAACCACACAAACCACTCTGAGGCTGAAGTTCAGTTGGTGACCTACCTACTGTATGTATGTATGTATGTAGCATACTTAGTTAAACTGAAGTTCAGCAAATAGCAAAGGGAGATGGTGTTTTGACTGACATATTCAACAAAACAGTGTACTTGGCGATTTAGCCAGATCCTTTCAAGATAGCCGTGGTAAAGCAGTTAGTGCAGCAGCAAACAAGCAAGAAGACGGAGCTACATACATAGAAACAAGCAATCAACCTCGGTGAAAGTAGTAGGGAGAGGGTACAGTAGCGAAAAGAGACAGAGAGTATACTGAATAACAGTGGAACCTGTCTACAGAGGCCACAGTGTAAAGCAGTCAGCCACAAATGGTATCAACACATTACACATTACAGACTACACAGCAAGTGAGGGATTCCCACTGGTAGGGGTGACCAGGGTACCACTGTACAGTAAGTACTGGTAGGTGGCATGTGCCCAACAGCTTCACTGTACACAGTAGCCACACCCAACTATATATGTATACTGGTGCTGACTAGGCAATTACACATGAACTGAATGGAATGTATGTGTACGTCTGTTTTACTTGCAGTCATGGAAAGGGTGACAGGTATTGCCATTACTGGGAATCTTCAGGAAAAGATCAGCTCATCAGGTACACACGGAATACTACAATGCATAAGCTCCCACTTCTAGTTGATGTCCCACATGTCCCACACTTGGAATATGCATGGTATTTGTATGGCATGTGTGTATGTCAGTATGTACAAATCACATTCAGGCTAACAGGGCCATTCATGGAACCCCACAGTAGGAAGAGGTCAGTAGGAAGACCACAGCACGGCTACTGGGAGGGAGGACAGCCAAAAGAGCAGCATTACTGGATTATCAGAATTAGTGTAGAGAACAAGGACACAGAAGAACACTCCAGTAACAGTGAGCTGTGTAGTGTACAGGTCTCAGGTGATGCCCATTCTCTCTACTACAAGAGCTTACTAATCTGTAAAGTCATGAGACCAGTTGGGGTAGAGAAATAATATCTGACATTCTTCAAATGTGCCAGTGAGTGGGTAGATGTTAGTAGTGTTAGTGCATAAGGACAGCCACTGTTTGGCAGCTAATGGGGCAGCCTCTAAATTGGAGAAGGATCCAACAAACAGGAAGTACATACGTACTTGTAAGTACAATACGATTGCATGGTTGACATTGGTTAAGTGGGAAGAGGAAGCAGCAGAATAGACAAGTAGACTGAATCATAGTAAAATCCTGCCCATATTGCATAAAGCAGCTACCTGCTTACAGCAACCATCACTGCCTAGTCCATATACATACTACCAACATATTCACAATTGACAAGACAGCCACTTGATCACTGCCCCCTCACCCTCTCATTGGGTGACTTGATATTTGTTATTTACATACAAACTAACCATATTAAGAAGCTAACTACTGTAAGTGTAGACAGTACACCTTGGTCCCTTTCCCTTCCCCCTCAAAGGTGCCACACCAACGAAATGGTAGAGGATGAAGCACAGCTTCCACTGACAGATGCATTCTTCACAACAGAGGATGACAGCATCATTAATGAACAGGCCTTACCCACAGCCATGGACCTTCCTCATCCTCTAGTGGCCCAGGAAACAGAGCATTCCCACTGGCAGGAAGACCAGCTTGTGTGTAGCACACCTCACAGTGCATGTTGGAGGTACAAAGGGGAACTAGTGTGTGTGGCAACTGCTCCAAGTGTCCTTGGTCATGAGAAGTGTGAGATGGTGTGTTGTGGTGTACAGTTGTGGAAGATGGCATGGAAGACACATTACCAGGCAAAGGAAATGACTGAGTCAAGCAGTGAGGTGGTAAACAACATTGGAACATTCTGCACACATTTTACACCAAACACACAAGTGGCCTGCGAGTGCTACATCAATGAGGAAGTGGAGTGTGCGCCTAACAGTGGGGTGCCAATGGAGGGAGTGGGGAATCCCCCAGACACACAGCAATTTGTGTCAGGGCTGATGGTCTTTCAAGACAAAACATAAAAATCAGCCAAAGAGTGAACACAACTGTGTCTGTTTCCACTACAGCGTTAGCACTTCAAGAGAACACAGTTAATGGTGGGACAGACCAAACTAGCTTCATCTGACATTACGCATTTATACGTATGACACTACTGTGTATACTGTGCACCTCACAATAGTCAGTGTTAATAAATGGAACAGCTGATGAGCTGTACTGAAGATGGCCATCACGAGGGAAGACTCAAATGATGTGTAAGGGTTATGTTATACTATGTTGACTGAGGCAGTGCGGACAAGGTACTGCAAGACACACTAGGCCTGGTCTGTTGGATTACAATGGCCACACACACACACATCACGGGTGCACTTAGGGGGAGGTGGTGGAGATTGAGGGATTTAACCCCATTCCTATGTTACACACATACAGGCACATGATGGCACTGACATAGCACACATCAAGTTACAACTGTAGCAATGTAAGCTACCTTTGGTGTCTCAATCAAAACACAACACCTGCATAGGACCAACACGGTGAGAAGTGTTAGGTGCTCATTACCACAGTTGGGTAAAGTGATGCGTCCACTCACAGCCAGGGTGTACAGTAGGTGTTGGAAATGGATCATGCAAGAATGGTGATGGAATCTCAACAATTCCACATTTGTGCAACATTATCACCTCAAGAGGGAGGGGCGAGGTAAAATACAGCTTCTTGCAGCTGTAAGGTCAAGACGTAATTTGTAGCCATACCATTTATGGCCTTACAGAAAGGAAGGACAACCGAAGTGAGGTACTTCATTTACGAGTGCAAGGGGATCAGGAGCACACACCATGCTGCTTAGACAACAGAATACTACAGTAATAGTGAGTGGTCAGTGCGCAGTTGCAAGTCCATTTGCAAGTTGAGAGTACTGTATAATAATACTAGTGTAATAAAATTTCCCTTTAAGGATAAAAATGGATTAGGAATGGCTAGCAGAAAAAGCATAGAAACAAGCAATAGCAACTCAACACCACAATAGACCACATTTCTGTGGACTCTGCATTTCTAATACCCTTGTAGCTTTATACTGTAATTATGTACATGAACCCAGATGTGCATGTTTAATTTAGCTACATAATTAGCTGGCGAACAGGAATGATTCATTGCATTGAGAGTGTACACAGTATGTTAGTGGCTAAATGGTTGGGGGGGGGGAGGGGGGGGGGGGGGATTGAATAGTATCTCACTGTGAGGGATACTTGGCCACATAATCACTAGAGCTACTACACCTAACCAGTCTGCTGCACCGGCCTAACTGCCAATAGGCTGGAGACAGTTGCCCTGCCCCATTGATTGGCAACTAGGAGACATCATCTATGGGTACTTTAAAGCAGTCAATCATCCAACCACTTCTATCAGTATGCCAACCCAATACGGGCCATACAGTCGTCTGTGGCTCTTGCATTGCTGTTTAGATGACCAAGGAGACAATCACTGGTTGCTGATCAATAGTATGGATTGACTGCCCCCCCGCTGAGTAGGCTTCCCCTACAGAAATAGTATCAACAGAGTGCATTTTAACATCTGCAGAGGACTCACCAGCCAGCTCAGCACCTACCCACCTCACATACCACCAAAGGACACTAAAGAATGTGTTCACTGGGAATGTGTAGTTCCAGGAGTGCAGTAAGTAGATCATGCAAAATGCGTGGAATGTACCAAATTCAGTTGTGGTCATCCTTACCTCACTTTGTCAATTTCTGAATATGATAATTGCACCTTGCTGTCTAAACTATAGAATGTCCTATAAAGGATAGGGTCACCTGCAGTAAGATCACTACACTATCACAACTGCTGGGAGGGAGGATAGCAGCAAGTATCACTTGATCTGCTGACTCAGTTCCTCCAGCTTCTGTGTAAGCAAAGCCATTTGTTCCTCCATGCGAACTGTGGCATGAGTACCAGTGCTCATCCGGCATCATCTCTTGTCAATGGTTTTCACAACAATACTATGAATGGTTAAGTTTCATGTGGAATGTTATACATTCAGTTATATGTAAGCAGTGAGGAAACACTTTTCTGAATACAATTACTGCATTGTGAATATGACTATTACACCTTATATGGTCTCATATTATACTTCTTGAATGTCCTACAAAAGAAAAGGGTCAGTAAGACCACTACACTAGCACTACTGCTGGGAGGGAGGATAGCAGCATTACTGAAGTATCAGAATAACTGTAAAAAAGAGTTCAAAGGGAGAAGTTCTGAAAGGAATACATACCCCACTGCTCAGAGAACCAGGACCACAGTAGAACACCTCAGTGCAGTGAGTAGAACACTACAGTGTGTAGTTGCAAGGGGTGTCCACCTACTCAGATATGATCACTTAACTTCACAGACGTAAGTCCAGTCTGAAACAAGAGCTAATATTTTCCCCATGATTGTTAGAAGCTGGTAGTGTTAGTAGACAAGGACATGCTCACATTAGCAGTGTGTGCAGCTCCCTCTAACATGGGAAGTGGGCAATACAGAGCAGAGTGAATTGTCTTACACAACTACTGGTAAAGACTGTAACATTACAGTGGTAACAGTGGTAGATTACAAGAGAAAGGAAACAACAGCAGAAGGGACACAGAATATACTAAATTACAGGGGACCTGTCTATAGTGGTCACTGCATAAAGCAGGCACCTGCTTACGGCAGTCAACCTAACGTATGTAGTGCACATAGTATAATTACATACATTATGTCACATACAGTAGTACAATGTCATAGGAGAATATGAATACAACCAGCCCTCCCCCACACACAGGTGCTAATACGTAGACCAAATGGAGGATGAAGTAAACCTTCCACTGACAGATGCATTGTTCACAACAGAAGATGTCAGCAACATTGCCAGTGTCACTAATGAAAGGGTCTTACCCACACCAATAGACCTGCTGTCTCCTCTGGTGGCCCAGGAAAGTGGATTTGACTATGAAAAGAGTAAGATGGTGTGTGGTGGTGTAGTATGGACCTGGGCTTACCAGGAAAGGGACACAACACAACTCAGCAGTGTGGAGAACAACCTTGGATCAGTGGACACACATGACCACACCATACACCATTACACACCCCAACTAGTACAGTTAACACTGCAGACAGCTACACACAACGCACCAGTGGCTTGTGACAACAACTCACACTTCACTTTTGAGTGCTACATTACTGACGGAGTGGAGTGTATGCCCAACAGTGGGGTGACAATGGAGGAGGTGGGGAATCCCCCAGACACACAGCAATTTGTGTCTGGGCTGATAGCCTTCAAGACAAACCATACAAAAAAGCAGCAGAAGAGTGAACCACAGCTGTGTGTGTTTCCACTACAGCACTAACACCTCAGGGGAACAAAGCTAATGGCGCAGGGGATTGACCAAACTGGCTTCATGGGACATTACACATCTATACGTATGCATACACTTACTGTACTGTGACACCGTTTGTTAGTGTGTATGTACTTCACAATACTCAGTGTTTACAAATGGAACAGCTGACGTATTAAAATGACCATCATGCTGACTCAAGTGGTGTGTTTGTAGAGTAGTGTGTGGGTGTCATCAAAGCATAGGAAGTAGCCAGGAAGGAGGACAGTTCACTCCTCTTGGACAGCTCACAACTGTGGGTGCCAGTACAGTATGCACATACATATGTCTGGTATGTTAGGGAATACCTTCCCTCAACCCAAAGTCTGGCTACATGTTAATGCTAACATACGTAAGCCTTCTGCTAACAGCTTCTTACAATACAATAACTACTTGCTACATACTATGTAGTATGCATACCACATGGCCGTGTACATTGTGAATTGTACAGTCATGTGCACACAACACCAAGTGTAGGACAGTCACTACAAGTGAGGCTCGTAAGGGACAGGGATGATACACACACAAAGAGTTGAGGGTGTGGTGCCTACGAAAGCATCACATACAACAGCACAACACAACCACACAAAGCACTCCTGGGACTGGACTCCAGTTGGTGACCTACCTAGCATATGTACTTAGTGAAACTGAAGTCCAGCAAATAGCAAAGGGAGACAGGTGAAACATAGTCATGCACACTTTGCAAAACAGTGTACTTGGTGATTCAGCCACAGTCCTTCACGATACGCAGCTATGGTAAAGTAAACTGTGCAGCCATGCCAAAGCAATAAGAGGGAGCTATTTACACAGAACTGAAACAATCTGCCTCAGCTACATGCTTGTAAGAGTGACACACAGCAGTGAAAGTAGTGAGAAAGAGGGTACAGCAGCAGAGAGACAGAGAATACACCAAATAACAGTGAAATTCGTCTACAGTGGCCACAGTATAAAGCAATCTGCCACAAGCAGTATCAACACATTACACATTACAGACTGCACAGTAAATCTGGCATTCTCACTAGTAGGGATAACCACTGTACAGTGTGTATGCAGGTGAGTGACATGTGCTCAGCTTCAACACTCCGCTGTGGGAACCATGGAAACGGGGCCACAGGGTGCACAATTATTCTGATACAGGATACCATGCTGAGAAGGGTAACAACATGCTAATGCCATTTATATGGGTACATGTACCCAGCCTCAACGGCTTCACTGTGCCCAGTAGCCTCACTCAACAACACTGGTGCTGACTAGGCAATTACACAATCTCATGGTATGTATGTGCGTGTATTTACTCCCAGTTGTGGAGTGGGTCACAGCTAGTGCCATTAGTGGGAATCCAACATAAAAGAAAGAGTCACCTTATCAGCAATACATACATACATGGAATATAATACATAGCACGCACAAGAGTTCACTTCTAGTTGACGTACCCACACACTTGGAATATGCATGGCTAACAGGGCCATTCATTGAGTCCTCTACAGAAGGAAGAGGTCAGCAGGAAGACCACAGCACAACTGGGCGGAGGAGGCCAGGAATCTCTCAGACACACAGCAATTTGTGTCGGGTTGTTGGTCATTCAAAAATAACTGCTAAAGAAGCAGCAGAAGTGTGAACCACAGCTGTATCTGTTTCTACTCATACAGTGCTAGGGGAACACAGTTAATGGGGGGGGACAGACCAAACTGGCTTCACGGGACATTACACACTTACACTGTATGTATGTATACATGCGACACTGTTGTATGCTGTGCACCTCACAATAGTCAGCTGATGTACGCAATGTATTGAAGATTGCCATCATGAGGCAAGACCCAAATGGTGAGTTAACGGGTATGTTGACTGAGGTGGTGTTGACAGGGTAAGACATACGTGGCCTGGTCTGTTGGATACGATAGTCGCACACACACACACACACACTCACACACACACACACACAAACACACACACTCACACACACACACACACACACACACACACACACACACACAAACACACACAAACACATCAGGGGTGCACTTAGGGGGAGGTTGGGGAGATGGAGGGATTCCAACCCTTCACCAAGTTACTGTGCGCACATTGAGCACAAAATGGCACTGACATAGCACACATCAAGTTACAACTTTAGCAGTGTAATCTACCTGTATAGGACCAACATTGTCAGTGTAGGTGCTCATAGCAGTGCTCCCACTCACAGCCAGAAATGTGGAGGAGTATGAAATGTACGTAAAGCCATACATTCCTGCCCATTCATCACTCCTAGTCATCCTTGGAGAGGACTTGGAGAACTCCTACATTTATTATGCAACAATTACTGCATTGTGTATATGATTATTGCACCTTATATGGTCTTGCATTATGTGGAACTTCCTATACTTATATGGTCTCATATTATATCTTTTGAATATCCTACAAAAGAAAAGGGTCAGTAAGATCACTACACTATCTCAACTGCTGGGAGGGAGGATAGCAGCAAGTATCAGAATAACTGTAGAGAGTTCAAAGGGAGAAGGTCTGAAAGGAATACATACCGCACTGCTCAGAGAACCAGGACCACAGTAGAACACCTCAGTGCAGTGAGTGCAACACTACAGTGTGTAGTTGCAAGGGGTGTCCACCTACTCAGATATGATCACTTAACTTCACAGACATAAGTCCAGTCTGAAACAAGAGCTAATATTTTCCCCATGATTGTTAGAAGCTGGTAGTGTTAGTAGACAAGGACATGCTCACATTAGCAGTGTGTGCAGCTCCCTCTAACATGGGAAGTGGGCTACAGAGCAGAGTGAATTGTCTTACACAACTACTGGTACAGACCTAAGATTACAGTGGTAACAATGGTAGATTACAAGAGAAAGGAAACAACAGCAGAAGGGACACAGAATATACTGAATTTTAGGGGACCTGTCTATAGTGGTCATTGCACAAAGCAGCCACCTGCTTACAGCAGTCAACCTAATGTACGTAGTCTACATAGTATAAATACATACATTATGTCACATACAGTAGTACAATGTCATAGGAGAATATGAATACAACCAGCCCTCCCCCACACACAGGTGCTAATACGTAGACCAAATGGAGGATGAAGTAAACCTTCCACTGACAGATGCATTGTTCACAACAGAAGATGTCAGCAACATTGCCAGTGTCACTAATGAAAGGGTCTTACCCACACCAATAGACCTGCTGTCTCCTCTGGTGGCCCAGGAAAGTGGATTTGACTATGAAAAGAGTAAGATGGTGTGTGGTGGCGTAGTATGGACCTGGGCTTACCAGGAAAGGGACACAACACAACTCAGCAGTGTGGAGAACAACCTTGGATTGTTGGACACACATGTCCACACCACACACCACTACACACCCCAACTAGTACAGTTAACACTGCAGACAGCTACACACAACACACAAGTGGCTTGTGATAACTCACACTTCACTTGTGAGTGCTACATCAATGGAGGAGTGGAGTGTATGCCTAACAGTGGGGTGACAATGGAGGAGGTGGGGAATCCCCCAGACACACAGCAATTTGTGTCTGGGCTGATAGCCTTCAAGACAAACCATACAAAAAAGCAGCAGAAGAGTGAACCACAGCTGTGTGTGTTTCCACTACAGCACTAACACCTCAGGGGAACAAAGCTAATGGCGCAGGGGATTGACCAAACTGGCTTCATGGGACATTACACATCTATACGTATGCATACACTTACTGTACTGTGATACTGTTTGTTAGTGTGTATGTACTGTACTTCACAATACTCAGTGTTTACAAATGGAACAGCTGACGTATTAAAATGACCATCATGCTGACTCAAGTGGTGTGTTTGTAGAGTAGTGTGTGGGTGTCATCAAAGCATAGGAAGTAGCCAGGAAGGAGGACAGTTCACTCCTCTTGGACAGCTCACAACTGTGGGTGCCAGTACAGTATGCACATACATATGTCTGGTATGTTAGGGAATACCTTCCCTCAACCCAAAGTCTGGCTACATGTTAATGCTAACATGCGTAAGCCTTCTGCTAACAGCTTCTTACAATACAATAACTAAGTGATACATACTATGTAGTATGCATACCACATGGCCGTGTACATTGTGAATTGTACAGTCATGTGCACACAACACCAAGTGTAGGACAGTCACTTCAAGCGAGGCTCGTAAGGGACAGGGATGATACACACAAAGAGTTGAGGGTGTGGTGCCTACGAAAGCATCTCATACAACAGCACAACACAACCACACACAGCACTCCTGGGACTGGACTCCAGTTGGTGACATACATAGCATATGTACTTAGTGAAACTGGACTCCAGCAAATAGCAAAGGGAGATGGATGAAACATAGTCATGCACACTTTGCAAAACAGTGTACTTGGTGATTCAGCCACAGTCCTTCACGATACGCAGCTATGGTAAAGTAAACTGTGCAGCCATGCCAAAGCAATAAGAGGGAGCTACTTACACAGAACCGAAACAATCAGCCTCAGCTACATGCTTGTAAGAGTGACACAGCAGTGAAAGTAGTGAGAAAGAGGGTACAGCAGCAGAGAGACAGAGAATACACCAAATAACAGTGAAATTCGTCTACAGTGGCCACAGTATAAAGCAATCTGCCACAAGCAGTATCAACACATTACACATTACAGACTGCACAGTAAATCTGTCATTCTCACTAGTAGGGGTGACCAGGGTACCACTGTACAGTGTGTATGCAGGTGAGTGACATGTGCTCAGCTTCAACACTCCGCTGTGGGAACCATGGAAACGGGGCCACAGGCTGCACCATTATTCTGATACAGGATGTCATGCTGAGAAGGGTAACAACATGCCAATGCCATTTATGGTAATCAACAAAACCACAGCTGGGTATATAAGACTGAGTGGGTAACACAAAGAGCATAGACCAATGTAACTATAATAATACCGGAAGGAAGGACAACCAAAGAGAGGTACTGTCATTTATTAGAAGTACTGCGGATAGTGCAAGGGGGAACAGAGATACAGACTACACTGCTCAGAGAACAAGGACACAGAACAGTAATTCAGTAACAGTGAGTGGCACAGTACATGCAGTTTGCAGCTGGTAGGGATGATATGATCACTTAATGTTACTGATGTAAAACCAGCTAGAAAAACTGGGCTAATATCAATACCGTAAGTGTTAGAATGCAGTAGTGTTACTACACTAATGCAACTGTAGCTCCTAGCCCTCTCCCCCTTTCCCCAATAGGGGACATACTAATGAAATGGCAGAGGATGAAGTACAGCTTCCACTGACAGACGCACTGTTCACAACAGAGAATGTCAGCAACATCACCAGTATCACTAATGAAAGGGTCTCACCCACACCAATGGACCTGCCTCCTCCTCTAGTGGCCCAGGAAACAGAGCATCCCCACTGGCAGAAGGACCAGCTTGTGTGTAGCACACCTCACAGTGCATGTTGGAGGTACAAAGCGGAACTAGTGTGCGTAGCAACGGTTCCAAGTGTCCTTGGTCATGAGAAGTGTGAGATGGTGTGTTGTGGTGTACAGTTGTGGAAGATGGCATGGAAGACACATTACCAGGCAAAGGAAATGACTGAGTCAAGCAGTGAGGTCGTAAACAACATCGGAACATTCTGCACACATTTTACACCAAACACACAAGTGGCCTGCGAGTGCTACATCAATGAGGGAGTGGAGTGCATGACTAACAGTGGGGTGTCAATGGAGGAAGTGGGGAATCCCCCAGACACACAGCAGCTGTGTCTGGGCAGATAAATGTTTACAACAAACCGTAAAAAAAGCAGCAGAAGAGTGAACCGCAGCTGTGTTTGTTCCCACTGATACAGCTTAGGGGAACATAGTTAACGGTGGGATAGACCAAACTGGCTTCATGTGACATTCCACATTGATAATTATGTACTGTATGCATGACAATGTTTGTTTATTGTGTATATCTCCATTGTTCAGTGTTAATACTTAAATGGAGCAGCTGATGCATTACGCACAAAAAGGTGGGGTCTGACACTAGTGGGATGGGTCGATGTCAGATGACCATACTTATATAAACAAAACAGAACTCTTGCAATAACCAGTATGTATAGCCGTGTACGTAGCAAAAGGAACTTTTACCTCACAGCCAGGGGCGTGCAAATGCCCTTTAATATATAAGAGAGAGTGAGCTGTAGACAGAGCACCTCACAGCACAACTTCTGAGTTGAGTGGTATAGTGTACAGGTGTCAGGTGAGTCCACTATCTCTGCTACAAGAGCTTACTATTCCTTAGAGAAGTAAGAATACTTGAGTCAATTTGAAGCCCAGCAAGTAGCAAAATGAGACAGGTGAAAGAGTGTTGACTGACGTATTCATTCCCACTTTGCAAAACAGTACATTTGATGATTCAGCCACATTCCTTCACGATACGCTGCTATGGTAAAGTAAATTGTGCAGCCATGCCAAAGCAATAAGAGCTACTTACACAGAACCGAAACAATCTGCCTCAGCTACAGTACATGCTTGTAAGAGTGACACACAGCAGTGAAAGTAGTGAGAAAGAGGGTACAGCAGCAGAGAGACAGAGAATACATCAAATAACAGTGAAATCTGTCTACAGTGGCCACAGTATAAAGCAATCTGCCACAAGCAGTATCAACACATTACACATTACAGACTGCACAGTAAATCTGGCATTCCCACTAGTAGGGATAACCAGGGTACCACTGTACAGTGTGTATGCAGGTGAGTGACATGTGCTCAGCTTCAACACTCCGCTGTATTCAGTAGCCACACCTGACAATGTTGGCTGACCAGGCAAATATGTACATGGAATGGGTCACCATTCCATGGGTCACTGCAACAGGCCCTGTTTCCATGGAGACGGAGCCACAGGCTGCACCAATACTCTGATACAGGATGTCATGCTCTGAAGGGTGTAACAACATGCCAATGCCATTTATGGTAATCAAAGAGGATGCAGCAGAAGAGTGAACCACAGCTGTGTCTGTTTCCACTACAGTGTTAACACAGTTAATGGTGCAGGGGATTGACCAAACTGGCTTCATGGGACATAACACATCTACATCATACTACCGTATGGCCAGAAATTTTGGCGGAAATTTATTTTGGTGGGAATTTATTATGGCGGATTGCTAAAATTTCTGCATTTGGCGGAATTTACTTTGGCGGTTTGGCTGTGTCAGTTAAGCAGGGACGGGCTTCCCTGTGCAGCTCCAAATATGTAGGTGTCGATTGCCCAGCTGCCATCCAGTGCTTGAAAGACAGTAAGACTGCAGCAGTGACGAGAGTAGATAGGTGAGACGAGGGACGATAGAAATGTTACAGAATGCACCATATAATGGTGGTGGAATGCAACACATTCAGTTGCCAACCCCTTACCTCACTTTGTGGGCTTGGTCAAATTCTAAATTTGTTATGAATACAATTACTGCATAGTGAATATGATTATTGCACCTTGCTGTCTAAACTATAGAATATGCTATAAAGGATAGGGTCAACTGCAGTAGAATCACTACACTATAATTATAATAAGTGCCGGGGAGGGAGGACAGCAGCATTACTGAAGTACCAGAATAACTGTAGAGAGTTCAAAGTGGGAAGGTCTGAAAGGAATACATACCGCACTGCTCAGAGAACCAGGACCACAGTAGAACACCTCAGTGCAGTGAGTGCAACACTACAGTGTGTAGTTGCAAGGGGTGTCCACCTTCTCTGATATGATCACTACACTTATTTTATAAGAGAGAGTGAGCTGTAGACAGAACACCTCACAGCACACCTTCTGAGTCGAGTGGTATAGTGTACAGGTGTCAGGTGAGTCCCCTATCTCTGCTACAAGAGCTTACTATTCCTTAGAGTAGTAAGAATAGTTGGAGAAGAGAAATAGTACGTAAGTAAGGCAATTCTGTCTGAATATTCATCATATTGCAGTGTGTGGGTATATACAGTAGACATTAGTGGTGTTAGTGTACAAGGACGGCTACTGTTTGGTAGCTTATGGAGTAGCCTCCGAGCTAGAGAGGCAGTGGCCACAGTATGAAACAGTCAGACACAAACAGTAACAACACATTACACATTACAGACTGCACAGTAAATCTGGCATTCTCACTAGTAGGAATGACCAGGGTACCACTGTACAGTGTGTATACAGGTGACATGTACCCATTCTCAACGGCTTCACTGTGCCCAGTAGCCTCACTCAACAACACTGGTGCTGACTAGGCAATTACACAATCTCATGGTATGTATGTGCGTGTATTTACTCCCAGTTGTGGAGTGGGTCACAGCTAGTGCCATTAGTGGGAATCCAACATAAAAGAAAGGGTCACCTTATCAGCTACACATACATACATGGAATATAATACATAGCACGCACAAGAGTTCACTTCTAGTTGACGTACCCACACACTTGGAATATGCATGGCTAACAGGGCCATTCATTGAGTCCTCTACAGAAGGAAGAGGTCAGCAGGAAGACCACAGCACAATGGGGCGGAGGAGGCCAGGAATCTCTCAGACACACAGCAATTTGTGTCGGGTTGTTGGTCATTCAAAAATAACTGCTAAAGAAGCAGCAGAAGTGTGAACCACAGCTGTATCTGTTTCTACTCATACAGTGCTAGGGGAACACAGTTAATGGGGGGGGACAGACCAAACTGGCTTCATGGGACATTACACACTTACACTGTATGTATGTATACATGCGACACTGTTGTATGCTGTGCACCTCACAATAGTCAGCTGATGTACGCAATGTATTGAAGATGGCCATCATGAGGCAAGACCCAAATGGTGAGTTAATGGGTATGTTGACTGAGGTGGTGTTGACAGGGTAAGACATACGTGGCCTGGTCTGTTGGATACGATAGTCGCACACACACACACACACATACACACACACACACACACATACACACATACACACACACACACACAAACACACACAAACACATCAGGGGTGCACTTAGGGGGAGGTTGGGGAGATGGAGGGATTCCAACCCTTCACCAAGTTACTGTGCACAAAATGGCACTGACATGGCACACATCAAGTTACAACTTTAGCAGTGTAATCTACCTGTATAGGACCAACATTGTGAGTGTAGGTGCTCATAGCAGTGCTGCCACTCACAGCCAGAAATGTGGAATAGTATGGAATGCCATACATTCAGTTATGGACATTGCCCATTTATCACTCCTAGTCTTCCTCTCAGTTAGTCTAGCCGCTAGACCCTACTTTGTCATCGCGCGCGGGGGCGGAAGAAAAGTAGGGTCTAGCAGAATGTGTAAATTCCACACCTCGCGCTGACCAATGAGATCGCTGCTGCCTCAGATCACAGCAGCAATTATGGAGACACCGGCGCTTATTGACCAAAGTAGAGACAGGGCGGCAGTTGTATTAATACGTTCGCTGCAGGCTGTGAAGCCCGCGATCGTCAGGAAAGCCTAGGCGACGGCGTTTCCCACCCTCTGGTCGTCGTTTTCTCTCGTTACTGAGTATTATTCGTCGACGTTGTTCGTAATCGACGTTCTTGGTAAACGCCCAGTAGCGCGTTGATTGCGAGGTGTGGAATTTACACATTCTGCTAGACCCTACTTTTCTTCCGCCCCCGCGCGCGATGACAAAGTAGGGTCTAGCGGCTAGACTACCTCTCATTGGGCTTGGTGAAGTTCTAAATTTATTATGCAAACAATTACTGCATTGTGAATATGATTATTGCACCTTATATGGTCTTGTATGACGTATACCTACGTATTATGGAATGCCCTACAAAAGCCCTAGCCACAGTGAGATCACTACACTATCACAACTGCTGGGAGGGAGGACAGCAGCAATACTGAAGTATCAGAATAACTGTAAAGAGTTCAAAGGGAGAAGGTCTGAAAGGAATACATACCACAGAGAACCAGGACCACAGTAGAACACCTCAGTGCAGTGAGTGCAACACTACAGTGTGTAGTTGCAAGGGGTGTCCACCTTCTCTGATATGATCACTTAACTTCACAGACATACAGTAAGTCCAGTCTGAAAGAAGAGCTAATATTTTTCCCATGATTGTTAGAAGCTGGTAGTGTTAGTAGACAAGGACATGCTCACATTAGCACTGTGTGCAGCTCCCTCTAACATGGGAAGTGGGCTACAGAGCAGAGTGAATTGTCTTACACAACTACTGATAAAGACTGTAACATTACAGTGGTAACAATGGTAGATTACAAGAGAAAGGGAACAGCAGCAGAAGAGATACAGAATATACTGAATTACAGGGGACCTGTCTATAGTGGTCATTGCATAAAACAGCCACCTGCTTACGGTAGTCAATCTGACGAGCCGATCAATAGGGTGGAGTGACTTCTCCCATTCTATTTGGGTATGATGTATGTTAGTGAAGCAAGCTGGCTAGGTGTAATTACTCCAGTGACTACAAAGCCAAAATCTGTGGTGTTACTGCATAGAAGTAGCTTCAGATTAGCAGCTTGTGGAGCAGCTTCTAAAGTGGATGAGCAGAGAAAGACTAGTCATACTTACAGTACTTGTAAAAGATTTGAAGTTTACAGCTGCAGTGAAATAAGTAAATATGTCCAGGGAGAGGGGACAGCTGAAATGGAGAAAGTAAAGTGAATTAGAGTGGAACCTGTCTACAGAGTTTATGGCCTAAAGCAGCCCTATAACAACCAGCATTGCCTGGTTCACAATTGTACACAAAACAGATGCTTGACTATGCAGCCTCTCACTCCCACCCTCCCCATCTTGTGACTTGTTCCTCAAATACGTACAAACTTAATCATATTAAAATCTACTGTGGTTCATTAGAAAGTTCCCCCTCACAGGTGCCTAATGGATCAAATGGCAGATGTAGCACAGCCTCCATTGACAGATGCATTATTTGAAACAGAAGAAGCCAGCAACATCGTTTCTCCTCTAGTGGCTCAGGAAAGTGGCATTGACCATGACAAGTGTGAGATGGTGTGTGGTGGTGTAGCATGGACTTGGGCTTGCCAGGAAAGTGACACAACTCAACTCAGCAGTGTGGAGAACATATTTGGAGTACTTGACACACATGTCCACACCACACACCACTACACACACCAACTACTACAGTTAACACTGCAAGCAACTACGTGCACCATGCAATTGTCTTTTAGCAACTACTCCCACTTCACTTGCGAGTGCTGCATCAATGAGGGAGTGGAGTGTTTGCCTAACAGTGGGGGGCCAATGGAGGAGATGGGGAATCCCCCAGACACGCAGCTATTTGTGTGTGGACTGATGGCCTTCAAGGCAAACTGCTAAAGAAGCAGCAGAAGGGTGAACCACAGCTGTGTCTGTTTCCACTCATACAGTGTTACGTAACAGACCAAACTAGCTTCATCTAGCATCACATATTTATAAATTATGTATATATGTGACACTGTTGTGTATATTGTGCACCTCACAATACTCAGTGTTCATAAATGGAACAGCTGATGAGGTGTATTGAAGATGGCCATCACAAGGGAAGACTTGAATGGTGTGTTAAGGTTATGCTGCACCAACCTACGGTAAGTTCCTCCATCAGGTTGAATGGCTTCAACTCAAGGAAATTAGGTTGAATGGCTTCAACTCAGCCCACTATCCACTCTACGGCAGAGCCTCCGTCGCTCGCCGAAGTAGAGTTTCATCCTATCTTGCTGCGTGTATACCACATATCTTGTCCCCACACCCAGCACCAGGCAGGCTTTTGGTGGGGGAAGTGGAGGAATAGATTGAAGGTTTGTGAGTGGGGGGGATGAATTGCCCTCCCACCTTGAAGAGTGTGTGGCTCTATTCTGCCCCCTCCCCCCCTCACACACACAAGTACACTTTAGCATTTCACAGAGCCATTCCATGCATGTAGCTATTGGTACACTCATGCAGTGCATGTCACTGTGCTTGTGTGTGAGCATGTGTGTGTGTGTGAGTAAGTGGAATGTGTGTGAGTGGAATGTGATGTGTGTGATGCATGAGTGGAGTGTGTATGTGATGTGTGTGTGTATGTACATGTGTGTGTGAGTGGAGGTGTAGTGTGTGCATGTATGTCACTGTGCCACCGTGTGTGTGTGTGTGTGTGTGTGTGTGTGTGTGTGTGTGTGTGTGTGTGGCTGGGTTGTATGAGTGGAGTGTGGGTGTGTGCATGTATGGGAGGGAGTTTGGGGAAGCAATACCAAAGGTTTTGTCCCCACACCCACCACAGGCAGGTCTAGGCAAGTGTGGGAAGACTATGTCTGTCATTGCCTTCTCCCCCATACTCCCTCCCATGCACATGCATGCACACTACACCTCCACTCTCACAAATGCACATACGCACACACATCACATACACACTCCACTCATTTGCACACACACACATGCACACACGCACGCATGCACCACATTCCACTCACTCACTCACAGTGACACACATGCACATGCACACATCACACTCACAAACTTCAAGGTGGGAGGGCAATTCACCCTCTCCCCAGCACACACCTTCAATTGATCCCTCCACCTCCCCTACCAAAAGCCTGCCTGGTGGTGGGTGTGGGAACGAGATATGTGGTATACATGTAGCTATTGTTGCGTCGTGACATAAGATAGGATGAATCTCTACTTCGGCGAGCGACGGAGGCTCTGCCGTTGAGTGGACAGTGGGTTGTACGGTGCCTTTCTCGAGGAAACTGCGATTAGCTGCTGTTTTCACTCGAAGAAGCATTTCTGGGCAAACCACTTCCAAGAAGTTATCAATATACGTACCCATTTCCCTTCCTTTCGTTCGAAATTCGAACCTTTCTGGGCAGAAGCAAACGCCAGCAAGACTTGTTTGCGTACGACTCGTCCGCCATTTTAATATATCTAATTTCGTTATTCTGCTATTCCGTATTCCGCGTTTTAGTAATGCCGATACAAAGAAGCAGCTGAAGAGTGAACCACAGCTGTGTGTGTTTCCACTACAGTGCAGGGTACACAGCTAATGGTGCAGGGGACTGACCAAACTGGCTTCATGAGAAATTACACATGCACATGTATACATGTGAATGATGTGATACTGTTTGTTAGTGTGTATGTACTGTACCTCACAATACTCAGTGTTCACAAATGAAACAGCTGACGTATTAAAATGACCATCATGCTGACTCAACTGGTGTGTTTGTAGAGTAGTGTGTGGGTGTCATCAAAGCATAGGTAGTAGCTAGGAAGGAGGACAGTTCACTCCTCTTTGACAGCTCAACAACTGTGGGTGCCAGTACAGTATGCACATACATATGTCTGGTATGTTAGGGAATATCTCCCGTCAATTAACCCAAAGTCTGGCTACATGTTCATAACATAATTATGTTATAACAACAGCTTCTTATAATACAATAACTAATTGCTACATACTATGTAGTATGTATACCACATGGCCGTGTACATTGTGAATTGTACATGTACACAACACCAAGTGTAGAACAGTCACTTCAAGTGAGGCTCATAAGGGACAGGGATGATACACACAAAGAGTTGAGGGTGTGGTGCCTACGAAAGCAATGCATACAACAGCACAACACAAACACACAAAGCACTCCTGGGACTGGACTCCAGTTGGTGACCTATGTACATAGCATAATTGGTTAAACTGAAGCCCAGCAAATAGCAAAGGGAGATGGGTGAAACAGTGTTGACTGACATAATCATGCACACTTTGCAAAACAGTGTATTTGGTGATTTAGCCACATTCCTTCAAGATACGTAGCTATGGTAAAGTAATTTGTGCAGCAGTGCTAAAGCAAGAAGAGGGAGCTACTTACACAGAACCGAAACAATCTACCTCAGCTAAATGCCTGTAAGAGTGACACAGCAGTCTGTGAAAGTAGTGGGGAAGAGGGTACAGCAGCAGAGAGACAGAGAACAGTGGCACCAGTCTACTGTGATCAAAGTGTAAAGCAGTCAGCCACAAATTGTGTAAGACAGCCACAAACTGTGTACTATAGAGCAGTCAGCCACAAATTGTGTAAGACAGCAACAAACTGTGTAGAGCAGTCAGCCACAAATTGTGTAAGACAGCCACAAACTGTGTAGAGCAGTCAGCCACAAATTGTGTAAGACAGCCACAAATTGTGTAAAGCAGTCAGCCACAATTGTATTAACACACCACACATTACAGACTACATAGTACAGAAGTCAATCATTCTCAGTGGTTGGGGTGACCAGGCTACCGAAGACTATGTTCTGATAGGTGACCTGTGCCCACCTTCAATGGCATCACTTTGCCCGGTAGCCACATCTGACAACACTGGTACTGACTAGGCAGATGTATCACATGGGCTGAAGGGTATACATACGTTTTACTTGCAGTCAGGGAGTGGGTCATGGCTAGAGCCAATATCAGGAATCTCCATAAAAGAAAGGGTCAGGTTATCAATTACACGTACATGGAATACTACAGCATGCATAAGCTCCCACTTCTAGTTGATGTACCCATACACTTGGAATATGCATGGTATTTTGTATGGTATGTACGTGTGTCAGTATGTCACAGTCAGGCTAACAGGGCCATTCATGGACTCCCCTACAGTAGAACGAGGTCAGTAGGAAGACCACAGCATGGCTGCTGGGAGGGAGGACAGCCAAAAGAGCAGCATTAGTGGATTACTAGAATTACTGTAGAGAATGCACAGGGGGAAGGAGTACACACACCACACTGTTTGAAGAACAAGGAAAATACAAGAACACTACAAGAACCCTGCAGTAGCAGTGCCCAGCATGTGCGCAGGTGCCAGGTGATGTCAACTTTCTATGCTACAAGAGCTTACACATCGTTAGAGACATCTGACACCAGTTGGAGAAGAGCAATACTATTTGACAGCTTACACCTTCATAAGCACGCAGCAGTGAATGGGTAGAAGCTGTTGTGTTAGTGCACAAGATATCTACCATTTGGCAGCTTATGGAGCAGCCTCTAAACTGGAAAGGGAGCCAACAATCAGAAAGAGTAGCCTTTTTAACTTCACAGACAGTAAGACTGCAGCAGTGACAACAGTAGACTTGTGAGAAGAGGGACCAGCAGAAGGAATAGATAGGTTACAGTAGAACCAATCTATAGTGGTAACTGTACAAAGCAGCCGCTGCTTTAATACAGCAAGCAACCTTGCCCTAGTCCACACAATCACATTGCACTGTATAGGCTGTCCACACAGGGAAGTCCCCCTCCTAAAAATCAGCAGTATTCATGATATTCACATTGTGATAATCGTTTTATAGTTAATCATTGCATGCTCCATGGAAGCGGGCTCATTTCCATGAAAACTTGGCTCATTTCCATGGAAAAGCGGCTCATTTCCGTGAAAACACGACTCCTTTCCATGGAAATGTCACTTACTTTTACACAGGATGTCAAGCTGAGAAGGGACACAACATGCCAATGCCATTTATGGTAATCAACAAAACCACAAAACTCAGTATATAAGACTGAGTGGGTAACACAAAGAGCATAGACCAATGTAACTATATAATACTGGAAGGAAGGACAACCAAAGAGAGGTACTGTCATTTATTAGAAGTACTGCGGATAGTGCAAAGGGGAACAGAGATACAGACCACACTGCTCAGAGAACAAAGACACAGAACAACAACGAATACACTACACACCACTACACACCCCAGCCACAGACAATGACACTGGCTTGTGACAACAACTCACACTTCTGTCAAGTTCACTTGTGAGTGCTACATTATTGAGGGGGTGGAGTGTATGCCTAACAGTGGGGTGCCAATGGAGGGAGTGTGGAATCCCTCAGACACACAGCAATTTGTGTCTGGGATAATGGCCTTTCACGACAAAACGTGAGTGAACCACAGCTGTGCGTGTTCCCACTGATACAGGTTAGGGGAACACAGTTAACGGTGGGATAGACCAAACTGGCTTTATGTATACATGTGACGCTATTTGTTTAATGTGCACTTCACAATACTCAAGTTTTAATAAATGGAAGAGCTGATGTTACTATTAACAATGACCATCATGATGGAAGACCCAAGTGGTGTGTTTGTGGGGCATGTTGAATGATGAAGTGTGACAGGGTAGGAACCACTAGGCCAGATGTGTTTGACTTGACGGCCACACACACATCTGGGGTACATTTAGGCAGAAGGAGTGAGTGAGTGGGGGCAGTCACCCCTTCCCCCTCCCCCCCAGGCTAGGCTCATAAGTACAGTACACAAGATGCACTGACATAGCACACACCAGTGTACAACTTTAGCAGTGTAATCACTCTCTGGTGTCTCAATCAAGATGAAACAGATGGGAGAATGTGCTTACTATGGTATCCTAGTTATGTCACAACCACAGACATTCAGAATCAGCC
The DNA here is from genome assembly GCA_964019415.1 of Ianthella basta. Lineage (NCBI taxonomy): Eukaryota > Metazoa > Porifera > Demospongiae > Verongiida > Ianthellidae > Ianthella > Ianthella basta. The sequence goes on from OZ025879.1 coordinate 3,196,330, forward strand.
TTACAGCATGGGCACTCACTTTCTCTTCATACCCTTCAATGCTCATGCTAGCAACTAGCTTGGCAATCTGTCCCTCCAGTTTCTGGAACTTTTCCTCGATGCGGGCAATCTCCCTAGGCACATCAATGAGACCCTTTAGTAAGATGAAGATCTGGCACTTGTTCCCAAGAGTCTGCATGGTGCAGCCCTCAGGATGGGGAAGGGCAGTGCCAATCCTCAGCCTACAAGGAGACAGGTAAATTGGTGTAGGCAGTGAATGAGTGTATGTGTATGTGTGAATGTCTACATAGCATGTGCATGTAGAGCAATGTAACAATTTATCTCAGCCCATGTTGCATGATACCTATGTAGCATTATGACATTATTGTACCACACCAGGAACTGCTGCTTGTGAGAGCATGAAAATCCACCTTCATATCTAGACACAGCATTCCTGTTGTAACAATAGTGAAACGTGATACAATTCCCTGCTTACTGCTGGCAGCCAGCAAGGGTGGCCATGATGCTCTCAAATCTCTTTAGAAGCTCCTCAACATCAGAGGTCTGACAACTTATGAACACTGCAGAGAATATTGACTTGTAAATGAACAAATGGTAGATTGTAGGCTACATGCATTTCGGACCTGGTGCACAGCCATGTACCTTCAGGTTTAGCTTTTGGTGGAAGGTAGTCCTGTTTTGAGGACCGAATGACACGAATGACATCTTGAATCAGTCTCATTTGCTCTTCACCAGCCTCATCTCGCCATGACAGCTGTGAAGTTGAACATACAGGGAGTGAAAAAAAAAGGTAAAAAGAACGCTGCGAGCAGGATTCGAACCTGCGCGGGGAAACCCCATTGGATTTCAAGTCCAACGCCTTAACCACTCGGCCATCGCAGCTGCTCTGACATAAGGTGTGCTATTGTTGCTATTTGAAATAACTCCGCACTCCCACCCACCTTGCATGGGAATGGTGTGACAGCGGTGGAAGGCGGCGCGTCGGGACTCCTTCTAGGTAGTCTTTGGAAGAGTTCTTCTGACAAATACGGCATGAAGGGACTGAGGATCCTCAAGCCATTGTCCAGACAGATGTACAGGACATTGCGCGCCACAGCCCTCTGTGCCTCATCATCCCCATAGATGACAGGTTTGATGGATTCCTGAGGACAGTGCACAATACAACATAACACAACACATACAGTACATCCAATCAGGCAATGGATGTGAGTGTTTAAAATGAAACAGCAGTGCATGAGTGGCTTGCTTGCTGCTTTGAGTGATGCAATACATAGAACATTGCAATCTGACCACTTCCCCTTGTGCCCTTATCTCCCTTGTGTGTCTCACCAGGTACACATCACACAGCTCGTAGAGCCAGAAGTTGTAGATGGCCGTGGTGGCTGCAGGGAAGTCATACTCAGTGAACCCTCTGTTCACCTCATCCACAGCAAACGTGCAGCGGCTGAGGATCCAGCGGTCAATGACAGTCTCCTTGCCAGTTGTCTGAGTACATGTAAGAGGGACAGCAAGCAAGAGTAATAAAACACACAGGTGTAGTAGTATAAATATCTGCAGTGGCCAACTGTTACACCCCCCCCCCCCCACACACACACACGCACATATGTATAGCATGTTGATAAGTACAAAATAAGTCATTATTGCTGATAAGCTACATTGAATTAGTGCAATACTTTCCAGTGCTTCCAGTAATGGACACCAGTGGCCAATTGTAGGTACAATTGAATCAGTACAATACCTCACTGTGCTTCCAGTCTAAACAAACCCACTGACCTAGGTATGAAACCCCAAAAGTGCCCACAAGGTGCCCACAAGAAGGTGTGTGTACACACAACGCCCCTACCTCTTCTGTGGGTGTGGGCACATAGCCTTCCCCAAGAGAGTTGAGTGAAAAGCGCATGGCATTCCAGATCTTGTTACAGAAGTGGCGATATCCAACAACACGCTTCACGTCAAGGTTGATGTCTCGGCCTGTAGGTAGACACACAGAGAGGAGACAAGGTGGGACAAACCAATCAGCAGAATGAAATGGAAGAAGGCAAAAGTGCACTGAATGCGCACAAAACCATTGGCAAAGGCATGAAGTGTGATGACATAAAATAGAAGAGGCAACTGCATACTGTAGCATGAATGTATGAAGTCCTTAATCAATCTTGACTCAGGTACAGTACGTATGTATGCAGTAGGTAATACACAATGTGATTCTTGATGTGTGCTGTGTGAGGACAATAGGTCAGCACACACAAAGCCTCCCTATGAGCTGGACTGGTATGAATGTACACTGCTCACATTACTGTGTGCCCTAATGAAATTAACCCTTTCCCACAGTATGGCTGCTGGCCAAGAGCACTAAATACTCATTACCTAGTAAGAGTCACACAGCCCAGACAGGGCTATACAGAGGTACTGTACACACATATACATATGTACGTAGTGCATAGATAAAGTTACTGCATTACTAGTGCAAGAATGTGTACCACCAGCAATGTGTGTGTGTGTGTGTGTGTGTGTGTGAGGCCACTGTGTCAGAGGAGAGGCAAAAGGGCGGGGCCAAGAGCAGACCCAGCCCCACCCCCATTGACGCAGCTTTCCCAAACTCAATCAAAGGGAACATGATCAACTTTGACAAGAGGAGGAAGGTGTGTGTGCATGTGTGTGTGTGTGTGTGTGTGTGTGTGTGTGTGTGTGTGTGTGTGTGTGTGTGTGTGTATGTGTGTGTGAGGCCACTGTGTCAGAGGAGAGGCAAAAGGGCGGGGCCAAGAGCAGACCCAACCCCACCCCCTCTGTGTTCGGGGTGGTCCCCTACCTGGGGACCTTCCTCCAGGACCTCACTTTCATTGACGCAGCTTTCCCAAACTCAATCAAAGGGAACATGATCAACTTTGACAAGAGGAGGAAGGTGTGTGTGCATGTGTGTGTGTGTGTGTGTGTGTGTGTGTGTGTGTGTGTGTGTGTGTGTGTGTGTGTGTGTGTGTGTGTGTGTGTGCGTGTGCGTGTGCGTGTGTGTGTGTGTGTGTGCATGACGGAAGAGAGGGAGGTGCTGACCTTGAGCTGTGTAGGCACAGAGAGCAAACCTCAGTGCATCAGTGCCACATTCAGGGATACCATTGGGGTAGTCGGCTTTCTACACAGCAGCAAGGGGGGAGGGGGAGAGGGAGGGGGAGGGGAGGGGGAGGCCACCTTTAACTATCACTTCTACAGTACCCACTACTACATGTATGTACAGTATACACTTTAGTGACTACACCTATAGGGTTAGTTTCCCCATACACACTCTATACTATCTCTGGTTTCCCATATCCAGAATGTGGTCTGCACACGTCAACATGCACTCCCCTCAACTGTCTATCATACATTGTCCCAGTCCTAAATCCTTTCACCTTCACCCTCACACTTCACCACCTCCCCTCTCCCATCACACTACTCCCCCAACCCCTCCTAGTACTACTCCTGCTGACAACACATCACCTTGCAGTTAAGGGCCCATGATATCTAAACTGTGCTCAACCGCTCACCTGTCCAGCCTTCGCCCTGCCAACCTCCTTTGGGTCCAGGTTGGTGTCCTCCAACATCTTGTGCAGACCCTGAACAGTGTACATACATGTACAAGGAGCCATGCATGTACCCATTAATACATGTATGCACACCTATGTAATGCATACCAAACTATGTTGTCAGCTACAGTTACGACTAACCAACTACCTCACTAAGTGATCTGGTAGAGGTTCATAGTTGCATTGGTTGATTCAACAGGAAATACAAAGTGCAACACTGTAGCTTAACACAAGGGAAGCTGGACATTTTGACTTGAGAGCCTTGTTAGCTGCTTACAGATTTCTGCAGGTTCTGAGAGCTCCATAAGCAGTTGACAAGGCTCTCGAACCAGAGTCCTACTACCATTTCCCCTTGTGTAAAGCTGCAGTATCACTCATTGTATTTCATTACTAAGAAGTGCATTCCTACACACACACACACATCCAACCCCCCCCCCCCCCCAACCCACCCAAACACATCCACACTGTAGAGTGTGGTAAGGCTACAGACATGCCATACCTCAAGAGAAATGCCATAGACCACATCCAGAGGGTCAATCACGTTGCCCAGGGACTTGCTCATCTTCCTGCCATGAGCATCTCGGACAAGGGAGTGGAGAAATACCTACACATCCCATGGGGGGGGCAGGTGTACAGGTGATGAAACATGCAACCATTGCAAGATATTGACAAGCAAATTCAACTACTGTTTACCTTCCTCAGCATACATGCACACATGCAGAATAGTGCACCACACAGCATTGACAGTTTCTGAAGAGCTACGTACTGTAACATGTACTGCAACACACACACACACACACACACACACACACACACACACACACACACACACACACACACACACACACACACACACACACACACACACACACACACACACACACACACACACACACACACACACACACAGACTACAGGCATTGAGCGTCCATCACCTCAGGGAAGGGCAGTTGTCCCATGAGCCTCTGTCCAAAGAACACCATCCTAGCCACCCAGAAGAAGAGGATGTCATAGCCAGTCTCCAGGAGGTGGCCCGGGTAGAAGAACTTTAGGTCAGGGGTCTGAGGGGTAGATGGAAAGAGGGAGTGAAGGGAAGATGGGTGGGGTGTGTGGAAGGGGGTGAGAAGTGGATGGAGAGGGAGACAAGAGATGGAGGAGCAGGACAGAGGGTAATGACTGGATGGGGGAGGTGGAGGGGAGGGGAAGGGAAGGAGAGAGGTGCGTAGATATGATATGAGGGTAGGAATGAGCAACAAGAGTGAGGAAGCAGTAATGCACATTAAGTTGAGGAATGACAGTTGATCGATCAAAGCACACAGTTGACACAGCTGACTAAGGTACAGCTCTGTGCAGCCATTTGCTAGCTGTGGGTTACCTCATCTGGCCATCCAAAGATGGAGAATGGGAAAACAGCTGAAGAGAACCACGTGTCTAGCACATCCTCATCTGCAGTAGGAGGGGGAAAGATGCCAAAGCAGAAGGGAATGTCTCTTTAGTGCAGTTCTGCCATGGTGCAGTGTTGAAGAGGCCATGCAGCCATGACACACCATTGAGAGAATGCATCGTGAATATCATACACGCACACAGTGCAGTATGTCACTACACATGGTGCACCGCAAACACAGTCATTTCTACATACTGTACAGTACTGCTGCAATCTCCAAACATCACAGGCACTTGGTTCAAAGTACACAAGCTACATATTACCCTGAATGAAGCATCCACTGCCTAAGGGTCTTTACATGCATGGACAAGCACATCACACACACGTTTCACACACTACACATGCCCATTATCATACACACAGTGCCCCCCACCTTGTGCTAGGTGGAGCTTCTCCTTGGGCTGACCAAACCTCTTGCTGGCCACCTCCAGAGCCTCCGCCTCAGTCCGAGCCACCACCCAGTTCTTCTCCCCCGTGTCCTCACCAGGGAAAGGCGGGACACCATCCACGGTCACATAGTAAGCAGGAATGCGATGACCCCACCATAGCTGACGGGAGATGCACCAGTCCCTAGGGGTGGGGATGGGGAGGGGAGGGGAGGGGAGAGTG
>OZ025879.1:3202136-3362136 GCA_964019415.1 Ianthella basta
GAATGAGAAGTTAGCACACTGCACACAACCACTTCAAACGGGTTAAATCTAGTAGCTCAGACAATGCCCATACTGTAGGGGTATGTGTAACAACACTGTGTACAGTGAGATAGGGCTGCTTCAAGCAGTGCAACCCTGGAGGGTGCAAGGAATCCTGATGTGTTGCTAATGTACGTAGTGCTCACTTTATGGCCACTGCTCACCACCCCACCGCTCACTGTCTGCACCAGACGCCATGCAGACACAGCTCAGACTATGTGTGTTACACTGCACAACCATGCCAACACATCCAGTACATACAGTATACACGTACCTGATTTTCTCCAGCCAAGTGAACCAGGTCTTCTCGTGCAGTTTGGGGATGATCTTCAGCTCACCAGAGTGAACCACCTGGGGGGGATGGGGAAGAAGAGTGGACAAATAGCACATGCCCATAAAATTCTAGATAGGTCTGAGGTCGTGGGCTTATGAAAATGATGGTGATGGTCAAAGGGATAGACAAAGAACATGAGCTCACAGATGTCAATGTTTTGTTGCATGTCACTGCTAATGAGACTATTGCAACACAACATACGTAAGTGCATGCATAGCACCCTGACAGACGGCACCTGTGTGTGCCCATTTATTGGATGACTGCAAAAAAAATCCTGGTAGACCAACAATCTGCCCCCTCCCCCCCCTGTTCACTCCGCTTGTATCTGCAGGTATAGCTCACCCTGATGGCCTCCTTGGCCATCTCTCCACAGCTGACAAACCACTGTGGCTTGATCAGAGGCTCCACAATGTCTTTGGAGCGGCTGAAGCAGGATTACAAGGGATGGAGGGGAGGGGGGAGCATTGTGTGAGGGTGTTTGGGGATCACAGCAGCATAGCCTGGTTGTGTACGTAGCTACGCATGCACATACGTACCTGCAGATTGGGACCACCATCTGATTCTCTTTTGTTTCCTTGTACAAGCCCTTCTCCTTCAAGGCCTCCAAAACAACCTTCCTGGCATGAAAACGCTTCATACCCTGAGGAGAATGAGAGAGGGAGGAAGTAGAGGAAAGCAGGTGCAAGGAGCAAGGAGGAGGGAGAGGGAGGAGAGGGGAAGAGTACCCTAACACCATACACTAATACCTATACACAATAGTGAATACGACATAACACTATAGACACACACAATCACGTGTATATTAACAGACACAACACATTACTGTACCAGAGACATGCAGTTGTGCACACACTACAGAAACTCACTCATACTTTTATTGCATACTGTACGTGCGTATGTGTGGCATGTACGTATGTACTTGTGAGTGTTTGTGCGTGTGGAGTGAACTTGTAGTGAAGAGCTCTTACATCAAACTTTGTGTTGGTGTTGCAGATGAAGCCATTGTCTGTGATGACGTTGACAAAGGGCAAGTTGTGCCTCACACCACAGTCGTAGTCATTGAAGTCGTGGGCTGGAGTGATCTTCACGGCACCTGCACATCCCCACAAGGGAAAGGAAAGAAGTAACCATCACAGACAGCCACTGAGGTCATTAGGATGATGGTGGAGTACATTTACCAAGAAAAGTCACAAACCTGTATACAATCTGTGTTAACCACACATCCAACATATGGTATCACCACTGACTAAACCCTGCCCCCTGCTGTCATGTCCCTCTTGTCATATTGTGTATCTGTGTCCCGGCCTTGTCCTGCCATGTTCATGTCATTCATGTTACACAGCAAGTGTCCAAGGTGTAAGTTTCATTTTCTCTATATCTACAGATCTGCATTGCATATTTGTAATAGCTTCTTTCTCTTCTGCCATAGCATGAACACATGCTTTGCCATAGAACTACTACATGTGTACCAGCAGGTCAGGCTACGTCAGATACTGACTGGAGGTGTAGCACAATATTACCTACATACATACATACATACGTATGTACGCATATACTGTACATAGCACTTCTACTGTTTGTGCACTTCTGTAGGAGTGGCCTCTCTGGACACGTGTCTGTGCACATGGCTATACACCACTGCTCGTCAATGGACAGTGCCACATGAATACCATCAGTCAGTAGACAAAGCTGTACTGCAGCCCTTGTGACGTGTGAGGGCGCTGCTCTCACCTGTTCCAAACTCCCTTTCCACAAAGTCATCAGCGACAACAGGCAACTTGCGGTCACAGAATGGGTGAACAGCTACTTTGCCAACCAGGTGCTGGATACATAAGAGAGAGAGAGACAATGGGAGAAGGACTGATCAAGAGTAAGGCTAACTTCTATACCTGGCCCTTTTGACTGACTATTCCCCCACCCAGTGTAACATGTACTGGTCAGTGCTCACCTTATACCTGCTGTCCTCGGGGTGGACAGCAATGGCTGTGTCGCCGAGCATGGTCTCCACACGAGTGGTTGCCACAACAATCTCTTCATCTGAACGACAGGGAAGAGAGGTATGCAACACCACAACAGACTGTAATGTGAGCTTGCTATACAACACACACACACACACACACACACACACACACACACACACACACACACACACACACATACTGTGCACACACACACATGCACACACACATGCATACACACACATGCATACACACACATGCATACACACACATGCACACGCACACATGCATACACACACATGCACACACACACACATGCATACACACACATGCGCACGCACACGCACACTTACCAGTCCCCTCAATTGGATAGGCAAAGGAGACAAGAACACCAAACTCAATTCTCTCATCATATCCAGGAACCTTCATCAGTGTCCGACCAGGGATCTCTACTTTGTCTACCTACAGTAGCACAGCACAGTGAGGAGTGATAGGTAAGGGGTGAGGGGTGAGGGATGATGGGTGAGGGGTGGGAGGTGATGGGTGAGGGGTGAGGGGTGAGGGATGAAACTGAGAGATAAAAATGAGATATGAGACGTGGAGTGATGGTTCAGAGTGAAGGTGTGAGTATTGAGGTGTGAGAAGTGAGGAGTGAGTGAGGGGGTAAGAAGTAGAGTGTTATGTGCAGTGTGGGAGGAGGTAGCAAGGTGAGGTGATGTCCACCCACCCTTCTCTCACCTCCATGTCCGAGATGGCCGAGAGGAGAGTGCAGGACCAATTGACCAGCCGCTTGCTGCGGTAAACGTCCCCCATCTCATGGAGCCGCACAAAGGCCTCAGTCACAGCACGACACATTTTCTGTCAAACAGCAACAACAAACACAACAACCATGTTTACCAACAAACAGAAGAAAACTAAAGATGGCTGACATCATACTATTAAGTACATGTACGTACGCAAGTGGTGGTGTGCAGATGTGGGGAGATTCATTACTAGAGAGTCACAGACACTCCATCAGCATGAGGTGCTGGTGCAGAGGTTCACTGGTACCCTAACTGGGGCCCCCACTCACTGGGTCCATCGTGAAACAGGCCCTGTCCCAGTCGTATGAGGTGCCAAGGGTCCTCAGCTGGTGGTAGATGCGGTCACCCTTCCTGCACGGGGGAGAGAGACAACTAACACTCCCTCCCCGCTTGTCCCTCCCTCTCTCTCCCATTCAGCAGCTCAGTTCAGCCTCACTGGTTCTTCCACTTCCACACTTCCTCCACGAACTTCTCCCGGCCAAGGTCATGCCGCGATAGTCCCTTCTCCTTCTTCAGTTTCTTCTCCACGACCACCTGAGTGGCTATGCCTGCGTGATCACAGCCAGGGTTCCACAAGGTGGTCTTACCGTTCATCCGATGCCTGCAAGTGGTTGAGGAACAAGGATGAGTTCAGTACCCACCAAGGCTCATGTTGCAGTGCTGTGCAGTCGTCGTGACCAAGCACAACCACCCACCATCTTGTGATTGCATCTTGCAGTGAATTGAAGAGGGCGTGTCCCAGGTGGCAGGAGCCAGTCACGTTGGGCGGAGGAATCACCATCATGAACTTGCCCTTGGGGTTATCCTCATACACGTCCTTTCGCTGCATCAGACAGCAACACAGGTGGCATCACTAGTCAACACCACACTACCTACAGTATACACTACTCAACTCTGTGCCTCACTCTACACTGGTGGTGTACACACATACACACTTACAAGCAGGCAACTGTATGGCACAATACACCAAGGAGCATCCTAAAACATGTTGGAACCTTTAGTATGTTGAGTGTACACATTGGGCACCACTGTGTATGGGCACCACTGTGTATGGGCCACTGTGTATGGGCCACTGTGTATGGGCACCACTGTGTATGGGCCACTGTGTATGGGCCACTGTGTATGGGCCACTGTGTATGGGCCACTGTGTATGGGCCACTGTGTATGGGCCACTGTGTATGGGCACCACTGTGTATGGGCCACTGTGTATGGACCACTGTGTATGGGCACCACTGTGTATGGGCCACTGTGTATGGGCCACTGTGTATGGGCCACTGTGTATGGGCCACTGTGTATGGGCCACTGTGTATGGGCCACTGTGTATGGGCCACTGTGTATGGGCCACTGTGTATGGGCACCACTGTGTATGGACCACTGTGTATGGGCCACTGTGTATGGGCACCACTGTGTATGGGCCACTGTGTATGGGCCACTGTGTGTGGGCCACTGTGTGTGGGCCACTGTGTGTGGGCCACTGTGTGTGGGCCACTGTGTGTGGGCCACTGTGTATGGGCCACTGTGTATGGGCCACTGTGTATGGGCCACTGTGTATGGGCCACTGTGTATGGGCCACTGTGTATGGGCACCACTGTGTATGGACCACTGTGTATGGGCCACTGTGTATGGGCCACTGTGTATGGGCCACTGTGTGTGGGCCACTGTGTGTGGGCCACTGTGTGTGGGCCACTGTGTATGGGCCACTGTGTATGGGCCACTGTGTATGGGCCACTGTGTATGGGCCACTGTGTATGGGCCACTGTGTATGGGCCACTGTGTATGGGCCACTGTGTATGGGCCACTGTGTATGGGCCACTGTGTCACTCACCCCATATTCCGGCTTGAAGAACCCCTGGAGGAGTGCAAAAAGGGAAGCAGGGGGGGGGGGGGTAACAGTCAACAAACACACAAGTGAATGGGTAGCACTGGTAGGCTATCAACTGCTACCAGATAATATACCACAGCAACAAGGCATAACAGAGAATAGATTACTACACTGTTCTGCGATATTCTTACCAAATACTAGATAAAATTGGATAACATCAATTGATACTGAAACAACAATATAATACAGAACAAATTGAAAGCAAATAAACTTAAATTTAGTGTATAGAATTGTAAACTTGCAAATGTCAGCCTCCCCTATAATAGGCTTCTTTGTAGGCACATAGCTGTAATAGCCAGCAGAGTACTGCAGTCCAAGGTGTCTACGTCAGCAGCAAGGGCAAAGCATAGGACTTTTCATGCAGTTAGTGAAGGTCCACTGCATGAGCAATCCTTTGTCTTTTCCACATTCAGTCTGGTCGCTGGACCAGATCAGATAGCGCCTTCTAGAAGAGCTCGGTGTGTACAGGCTCAACAGGCAATCATGTGCAGTCACAGATTTAGATAGGCACATCCCGGCTATGGATCAGTTCATTTTGTACCAGCTTTAATAATTAGCCAGGCTTGAATAAAATCCAGGCTCAAATAGAGTCTGGGTCCAAAACCTCTGGAAAGAAATAGAGGACCTATCCTCTATTTGGACAAACATGGTACATAACGTTAGATAAGGCACTATCAATAGTTTTCCAAAGTTCTTGGGCCTTAACTGTGCCTTACTGTAGTCCAAGTAGCAGTTAATGTGAAAGTGCAGAATATTGTATCACAATAAAAATGAAATTATTGCAATATACAATACTATTGATATTAATGAGTCTCCCTCTGTATTTCGAGCAATGATGCGATTTAACATCATCAGCGTTTAAGGGGTTGCCAGCCAATCACATACAAGTGGTTGCTTGGTGACGTCTGGATGCTGTTGGCCCAGTGCTACTGATGAGGAGTGGTATTCTCCAAAAAGGCCTTCCAACACAGTGGCAATTCAACACAGTAAATGGAAGCTCAGTATAGAGGTGAGTCGCCCTTTTTTCGATTATACTATTGATATTAATTTTATCACACAGACTTGACCGCAACCTCCCCACTAGTGACCACACCCACCCACCCATCCACACACACACACCCACACACCCACACCCACACCCACACACCCACCCACCCACCACACACACACACACACACACACACACACACACACACACACACAGACTCACGCTCTTCTCCCACCAAGAGTACCATGCAGCCTCAACATAACGAGGACTGTATGTAGATGGCATTGGACAAGAAACGTCTAAAGAGGAGAAGGTAAGAAAGACAACATGACCAACATCACACTCTACACAGTTCAACGAGTGGGGGTATTCCCCTCCCCCAGGTTAAATCTCCCCTCCCTTCATGCACTTCTACAACTACAACACATAACATTTGTTTGTCGAATCACATCCTTGGAACTTCAGTTCTCACCACGGCACTGTTACTGCTAATGACCCACCTGGCCCTCAAGTACTGATTGCACAAGTAAAGTGAACTGATACTGAATCATAGGCCCGTTGTGTACGTACATGTGTGTGTGATGCAACACATGCCACAAATGATGCAATAAAACTTGACCCCACCATCCTTTGCTCTCCTATTGCATCATCACTTCATTACACATTAACAGCATTCCTACCTCCCATCATGTCCCATGTATGCCATATGGTACATTCAACCTCGCCATCATGCCCCATGTATGCCATATGGTACATTCAACCTCGCCATCATGCCCCATGTATGCCATATGGTACATTCAACCTTGCCATCATGCCCCATGTATGCCATATGGTACATTCAACCTCACCATCATGCCCCATGTATGCCATATGGTACATTCAACCTCGCCATCATGCCCCATGTATGCCATATGGTACATTCAACCTCACCATCATGCCCCATGTATGCCATATGGTACATTCAACCTTGCCCATGTCACGTCTAGCCATGTACCCTGTCCCACTTGCTCCCACGTGTGCAGTGAGTGTGCAGTACACCCGTAGGCCATTATAGCCCAGGGCTCACCCTTCTTGCTCCCTGGTGGCGTTGGGATGTCGTACGTTATTACTTCCTTCGCCTTCTGCTCCTTCTCTTTCTTGTCCTTCTTCTCACTGTTTCCCTGTAGGCAGGAGGGTTGAAGGGAGGGGTGTGTGAGAAAGGGAGAGGGAGGGGAGGGACAGCTTGTAGTATACAGTGTACTGTGCTGTATGTGGTATGGAATACTGCACAGATTAGTCAGCATGAAGCGGAAATTATATATGTGCTTATCTCATGGAGTTACTCATGGAGCCACAAGATAAAGACACCTTCTTACTGTTGCATGCATTACACTTTACATTTAGGTATTAAATCATACTACTCCTTGTGCTTGGCAGGTCTGACCTCTCCTTGGACCTTGGCTGCCTCTTGCTTCTTCTTGAACTTCTCCATCTTCTCCGCCTTCTTGGCCTCCTTCTTCAACTGCTTGGCCGACTTGTCCCCTCCCTCGGAGGAAGAACTCGTTTCAGACGCGCCCCGAGAGGGGGGATCACCAGCAGCGCCAGGTTCTTGAACGGTGCTGTCAGACATAACGCTGTTGCTGTTGCTTCGGCTAATGGTGAGCTTTCGAAGTTGGGAAGGATGAAGCGATCGAGTGATTGACGTCTGCTTTGCACCCCCGAAACGGACGATTGAAGATGCGAATGACTCTTCACTAAAGTATCTGAGGTTTCTGACGAAAGGGGCTAATAGCATTACATGGGATCCCCTCGGATTGCGGTGGACACGTGCTTGTCACGCATGGACGCCATTTTGCAGATTGCGTAACCCCTATTACCGAACTGCGAGCGAAGCGAGGCCGACGATCGCGCTCAGTTATCATCAGTTCTGAATTAAATATTATGTGCCATCTGCAATTATTTGTGCTGTTTGTCTGCACATTGCTCAAGAACGTTATGGCTCCGCTGCTGGACGCTGTTTTCGCTGTCTATGGTCATCACTGTTTGCTGCTGCCCAGGTTTCGCTGAGCCTGCTGCATCACACAAAAGAGATATAGACTGTAATGATGGACAACTCTTTTGACTGTCTACCCCTCAGATCCATCTCTCAGTATTGCAACCTTGTGTGAATTGCATGTAATGGTCATTATCCTCATCACTTGTGTGCATGTGTGACTGTGCGTACATTCAGTATGTACAATATAATTATGCACACATAGAGAGAAAGGACCAGTGTACGTACATTGAGTTAGTGCCCTTAAGCTTGCAGGACAACCTGGGTTATGCATTGATGTCTGGTTGGACAAGCAGGCTATATACCGTATGCGCTTTAATTTTCGCGGGGTTTAATGTTCGCGGTTTTCGCGGATCAACAGCCATCCGCGAATATTTCGTCCGCGAATATTTGGACATCACTGTAAATGGACCTACACAGCTCGAGCCAATCAATGACGTCATGCGTAACAAAAATGGCGATAATTGGCTACGGGGCAAACTCGCTTCGCTAGTTCCTTTGTTCCCGACCCGTTGTTCTTGCTGCCGACAAACATGTCTATTCGTCCTTACTTGGTACCCCAGCGCGACATCGTTCCAGAGTTGGAGAAGATTGTTCCTCCATCAACGGCGAACAGCAAGAAGTCGAGATCACTACGCTCGTGGCTGCAGCTGCTGCAAAGCGGATCGGTGGCCATGGGGTCGATGAAAAGGGACCAATATGACAAGACCACCACAGAGACTCGGAAAACAAAGATCACCAAGTACGTATACCGCTGAAAATGGCATTGCAGCAGCCTCACGTGATTTAAAGACAAAGCAAGGCTTAGAGTTGAAGGAGAGCACAGTGAGAGGGCGGAAGAAGACGTATTGCGCTGAATTGGCCAGCCAAAAAGAAAAGGGGATGATAAACCTGTGGAAAAACTTCCTGTGCAAGCATTGGGACGCCCACTGGCACTAGAACAACATGTCGAAAGACATCCGCGAATATTTCACCCGCGAATATTTCAACACCACTGTACCCAGCACCCGCGAATTTAAAAACGCGAAAACCGCGAAAATTGCAAATCCGCGAAATATAAACCCCGCGAAAATTAAAGCACATACGGTAATTATTACATAGCTACACATGCAATAAAGGCAGCAATCATTATGTTATATACTGTTGATTTTAATTAGTGTTCAGGTACTTGTATGCATGTGTAGATGTGAGTGTGTGTCAGCTTGGCAAATCTCAGAGATGACATGAAAGTACACCTTGGCAATGCATCCTGCAGCTGCTATGCAGTGTCTACATGCATACTCCATGAACAGCATGGCAGAGGTCCTATCATGGTGAGCCTGTGCAGCAAGAAATTATACCATTGGAAGCCAAAAGTAGTGTTTAGAGTTGCCAAATGCTTGCCTTTTAAACTTAGTTCTGTTCAGTGCCAATTAAGCGAGAATTGTGGTAAGACCATCATCATAGTACACACAGATCTGTAACAATATTGTGATACTTATTTCTATTGAGATGCATTATGATTTTGACCTACTTTATTGAGACTTCGGTTTCTCTATTATTGCACAGGCGTAACTAGGTACTAATACAACACAGGAATACAATAATGTATAATACAAGTCCATGATATAGGAATTAATACTGTGCGAAGGTATATAATGTCTGCAGTCTTACAAGTATATACTAACTGGACAGCAGCGCATCTGTACATTCAGTGCTTATACTCAATCAAGTTAGGTGTCAGGCTACTCTTTACATGCAGCACCTCGCAACCGGCTCTGCCTAATCGCTTCAGGTATTGTTGGTAAGCTACCATGCACCCGTTCATTAAACCCCTTCCCCTCCTCGTTGGTACCAATCTCATCACACTGCAGGTCTTTGTTGATGTCGTTGTACATCTTCTCCAGTACAGGTGAAGCCATGGTTGGCAGAAGGATGGCACAGGTTAAGTGGCCAAGGAGGTGTATCAACGATCCACCGTCACTAACCAGCCATGCCAAGAATGAACTGAATGCACCAAATCCTGCGAAGAACATATTAAGGTACAAAACCAATTGCAGGGCCTGCTTGAGGTTGGAATATTTCTCCTCCACTTGTGAATCCAAGCTCACCAGAAGTATTACCAAAGCATCTGCATGGGATGAACAGAATAATATATATCTTACAATAATTTTACATGATGATCGACTAGTGTACGCTATATAATTATGCATATCTTTTACAGTCAAACAGTCAAGCACCTTCATGGATGATCAGCGCTGCATTCATCAGAAGTACTATGGCTAAGGAGACGTTCAGTAGCAGCAATCCAGCTCCTTCTGCTGTCCACTGATAGTAAAATGTATAAACTACTTCTGTAATCCCAATGAGACCCACAGTGAAGTAGAGAAAAAGAGGCAGTTTTCTTTTTGGCAATGAAAAGTTGTGCTTTTGAGAATAGCGTACCAACTGCTTCGTCAGGGTCCTGTAGATGTAGTAGTTTACCACAGCTAATGTGAGTGACACCAGGAACCTGAACAATACAACAATGATCCAATCTCCTTGGAAGCTGTTGACCATTACAGCAAGTCTCCCAATGCCAACAACAGCAGTGAGCTTCATTAGGATATCAGTGTTCTCCAATGGAACCCATTTGGCTAGTGGGCAACGTTGTGTAGGATCAGCCACAGCCCTTTCTGGTTCGTCAGGTGCATCTCTTGGCTTGTCAAGCTCCTTCCCTCTCTGTTGTAATACGTTGATGACAAAAATGGAACCCGAGTGAAATATCAGTAGAGGCCATTTGTAGATGACACCATCACCTCTGAGAACCGCAAAGATCAAGTGATCTATGAAAAGCACTACGTTGATGTGCATCAGTTTTGGCAAATTCTCAGTGAAGATAGGAATTTCACAGTTTTCAGTAGCTTCTGTTAATGTGTCAATGGCAGTGATGGCTCCATATAGCAGTAATGCTGCAGAAAGGGGAAACTTATTTTCAACTAAAGTATATAACATCCAAACAATTATCACACAATATTCCAATTGATAATAATGTACCTTGAAGTAGGATGGCGTACACATGTACGCCCAACAGTGGTGGCACCATGATCTGCAATGCCAATGTCTTTGGCCCAGCCCATTCATGAGCTGAGTGGCTAGCTCTGAAATAGATATTGAGCATAGTTAGTACAACAGCCAACAGGAAGACAATACCCCAGCACATGTTCATAGGGTACTTGCACACATGACCTCGTTTGACAATTCTGCATATGCTAGAATAGCATTTCTTGACCACTGTGATACTGTGGAGCTCCCTGTGCATCACCATTACCCAGTGTGCACACACCAGTATGTAGGCACACCAGTAGCAACGTATGATGAACCATGATGGAAGAAGAGGAACCAGGATATCACCGAGCATCAGGCATCGGAGGGCAGCTAGTGGCACAAGTAGTGGGTGCAACGATGATGCATAATTGGGAATGGTTGAACTAGCTCTGTGCCACAGTCTCAAGAAGGATTGGCACATTGCAGCTCCAGCAATGCCTGAAGTTGCAGTGCTGAATGGACGCTTGAACTTTGGTGCCTACAAAATAATTGTAAAGAAAGAGGCATCAAGCCTTGCATGGCATGAGGGTAGCTATAGATGTCATAGTGCATGGGAAGATTATTGGCTTACATGCAGTGCAGGACTTTGTTTAAACTGTAGCACGTATAGTAAGCAGTACTATAATGAATGCATGCGTTATAAGCAGTATTAATGCATGCGTTGCACGGTCATGCACATGTTAACAAGGCTTTCTCATACATTGCACTTACCTTGGGAAAATTCTGGCTTTGGTGTTGAGACACTATTTTGTGCTTCGTGCTATCAGCATTGCCCTTGCAATTCCTGACTTGTACAGGAGACATATAGCACTTGTCTTTCAGGTGTAGATATACAATACCCATTGAAAGGTGAAAGAGTACTGGTCCCGAAATTCTTGCAAGCGTAGTATAGTTCAGTCCTGCATCTGGCAAGTACACAACAAAAATAGTGTGGTATAAAGCAAACACAAAGCTTGTTTCTTGGCAAGCTGAGAGGACAGCAATGACCAGGCTTCTCTTAGTACTTTCCTCTCTCTTATACTGAGTGTGACCTTGGTAGGAGAGCTGCCAAATGGCCAGAAGACCTAAAGGTTGAAAAATATATAATTATGGAACAACTCAACGTGCACATATGTAGGCTCATTACTGGCTATGTGGATTAATTTTGCAGGAAGTTACCTTCAAAAGGAATGAGGATGTTGTATGAAAAGCCATAAAAGGCTAGGAAAGTTACGAAGGCAGGATTTTCATGGCTCAACCAGCGTCGATAGGAGTCATACCCTTGTGACAGATTCACCACCCAGGAAATGACAATTAGAGCTCCAATGTATGCACTACCTGCAGTTATCTTCTTATACACAGGTCCTTTTTGCATGTCAAGCAGAAGAGATATGAAATTTGGCACAGCTAAGTAGCTATGTAGCAGGTACATTTTCAGAACAATCACCAGACTTCCCACAGCTAAGAATGAAACTGGAAGGAGCACTGCAATTGAGGATGGAAGGATCAGACTGTGAAATTCCCTTGCAACACTCAAGATGAGGAAAACTGGGATTAGCCACTGAAGCCAGGATAACGACTGGGTAGGATCATCAGTGCCAGTGCTACTGTCAGGTTCGTTTGAGATGGCCCTCTGTAGATTTGCCAACGCTACCATTGCACATATATCGTATGTGATCAGTCCAACATAACCCAAATTGAGAAGTTTGAGTAGATAGTGTTCACCGCCCTCAATTGCAAAGGTAGTCATGATCCATATACCATCATACATCAGTAGACAGAGATTAACGATGATAAGATTCCATATAGATTTCTGGACCTTTTCTTTATTGCACTTGTACACTACCTTTGTGCTTGTCATTACAGATACCAAATACAAACCTGCACAGAGAAGGAAAAACTAAAGATTTATTAATTCTGCATCTAGCCCAGCATATAATTATATAAGACAAGCAGGGCGCCCGCCTTCGGCGGGCTTCTGCTTTGGCGAGTCGCACAACAGCGAGTCGGTCCCAGCCAGTTTTGACGTATGTGAGCTGGTAGCAACGGAAGGTAGCTGTTATAACGACGGCCGAGTTTAAAGTCGATCGTTGAACGACAGCGAATCAAACCGTCCGACAACCGAAAGCCAAGAGAGCGATAATTCATAAAATGAGCGTCAGCCGCGAACGAAAAACCGGAAATAGAAGGATATCTCTTCAAGAACTGCAAGACGGGCAATTTCAATCCGTGGAGTACACTCGCGGAGCCCCACTTTATAACCCCTGAGAGTTTGGTGGCGTTCTGTGCAGTAGTTTTTGCCCAAATCGCGAACGAACAGACAAACAAACGAACTGAATTATATTATACTAACACAGAAGGGCGCCTTCGGCGCCCTCCTCTGCTCCCGCGCCCAACGCAGGTGCTTCGGATGCCAGTGCTTCTGATTCAAAGCACTTCCAAACCTGGCTACTGAGTGATAGCTGTAGATGCTGCAGTTGCAGTTAGCTATAGAGTTGCACGCAGCTGACTCCTTGTCCACCATGAATCACCTTCTGCAAGGCCAAGCGTCTTGTATTGCCCTCCAAATTGAACAGAACTGACTCATGATGGCCCCTTTGAGCTGATTCTTGGTTGTTCTCTTGAGTTGACTCCTGGTTGGTCCTTTGAGCTGACTCCCCTTGAGCTGGCTCCTGCTTTTCCCTTGGTGCTGACTCCTGTGAGTAAAGGTTGAGTGATGTTCTTAGAGTTCTGACAGTTGTCGTCGATTCCTAAGAGCTCTCATCATCCCTGAATGTCTTGACTTCTTGGTTAGTCCGTTGCTGTCCTTAATGTTCGGCATATGCGCACTGCAACGGTTGCAATTGCTTTGTTTGGAAGAAACGTATGACGATGACGTCATGAGATCGTTGCGCAAGCCTGAAACCCGCATAACTTGCGCCCATCCTTTCGCCATCGAGCCGCTTTCACTCGCATAAGACGGCGCTTTCCGCTACATAGTTTATGTCACCCACAGCCATCTACATTGTGCTAAAACGGCAGCAAAGAAGCCGTCGCACTATCTCCCCAGGAGGAGTTTTGTAACAAAGGAATTAGTTGCGAAATCCGTAATCTACTTCGCTTTCCTCCGTAAAACAAAAATGGCGTCCTATAGTAACGTATGGCGAGTTGGCGCAAAACCTTCATTTCGCAGGAAAACCCAGCCGAAGACACCCTCCGGTTAGCGCTTTAACATTAGGACCGCGTTATCTGCGAACCCTCCGCACGGTTCCGGAGATTAGTGCGGACAAATAATCGGCTAGCTCCATTATAAGATAGATTTTGAGTGTTACAAACCACATAATTGTTTATTATAGTTTAAAACACATTTTACGAAAATCACTGCTAAACACATGCAGAGATGTCCATAGCACATGCAGGCTTAAAGAACTACACTTTGCGTTAATTATCGCAAACGGCCTGGAGACGAGGCTAATTAGTACTGGTCCAAACTTTGGGCCATTAGCAGCTGCTTATAGTACAATTGTACACAATGTAACAGGAAACAGGTAAACATGTTTTACAAAACAGCTGCAGCAAAATAATGACTGAAATTTAGACAGTTGCTAGATGAGCACTGTGGAGAAGGGGTGGCAAGCTAGCAGTGACTTTAGCTATAGGCAAGAAAATTTTATTCAGTTACACAAGTGCATGTAACCAGAGCACATTCTGCACTGTGCAGACTTTACACTACAATTTGCGGTCAGCAGGACAATGAAGAAAATCAGCAAAACACAAGTCTGGATATGCCATGATACTTGCAATTGACCCTCCCCCTGGGGGGAGAGGTCAATTAAGTATCGCCTGACTCCTTGGTATGACAAGTGATTGTTTTACAAAAAATGATTCTCACAATGTCAATCGAGTCGTTGTAAGCAGGACAATGCGGTTACTGCATCAAAAGTGAGGCTAAGGTTCATAGGCAAGTCATGAGTGAAATGACATTTTGGGCAACTGTACTGCAAAACAGTATAGCCTATTTACAGCAATCATCAGAGAATCAGCCCACCTTGAATGAAAATGAACAAAATGTATAGCAGTACAGCTATGTGTAAGAACATTTGGGCATAGTGTGGGAAACCGACAGCCCATCTGTGGCGTACAATATTCCATCGAGTGACCAAGTCCCATGCTGGCCACATTAGTGCTAACAACGCTATCAAACCACTCCAGTTGGCGGACGCTCGCCACTTGCCACTGGTGAAGTTCTGCATCAAGCGATTGAACAATTCTCTCATCCAAGTGAAGATGACGCTGTATACTTCCAGCTCCTTGAACACCCCCTGCCAGGTGAGCAGGAATCCGAGAGAGAGTGAGATCCACAGGAATGGCATTCCGTTAAAGAGTACATTGTAGCCGATAACCTCGCCAATCAGCCGCGTGAGGCAGATACATAGAAAGACTATGAAGGAAACGATGTTGGTATGTTCGCCCTTCATCATAGACATCTTTGTTGCTTGCTCTTGTTTGTAGAGTTTGTGCTTTGCTGGCAAAATTGCTATATATAGGCTTACGAAGGAAGGGAAAATGGAAGGGAATTCCCCTTTCGTCCCTTATACTCAATAGTGGATGCCAAGGCTTAGGCGTGCCGAAGCACACCTGGGCCTGCTGAAGCACGCCTGGGCATCCTGAAGTACGCCTGGGCCTGCCTTTAGCTACAGGGATTTTCATGACGTTACAAAAAGGTCTGAAATCCCCCGTATCAAGCACGGGCAGGAGTCGCCGAATTCTGCTTGCCGATTGGTTCACGTAGAACTAACGATTACTCTATGCTGTCACGCTGCTTACGGATTTCTGTGCACCTTTGCAACATGGTGGAAAATCGCTGAACCTCCATTGTAAAAAGTCTCGTCGCCAGACCCTACTTACCTCCTCAGGGGGAAGGGTCTGGGGCCGAAACTGATTGTAAAGTGCTGTCATTACCCCACTGCGATAGCGCGGGGTAACTAAGTGATTTTTGGTGTATCTGTCTGTCACTATGTGTCAGCGATTTACGTCGATTCGAATTCCGAACTCCACGCTTGATCCGCACTAGTCTATCGAGCTAGACCTCTTTCGCGTTTTTCGCGCAATCGGAAGTAACGGGCAGGGAAAGGCCTTTCTGCCCGTTACTTTCGGTTACGCGAAAAAACGCGAAAGAGGTCTAGCTCGATAGACTAGATCCGCACCTGATGAGACTGGATATCGACTTTCGGTGCATGGTGTGGGAGCTCCTGTAGTGCAGATGGCTGCGGATGGCTGGTAGTGTAAGGCTTTCCATCCATTGATTCACTGAGTAGTTGGTCCTTTCGCTGATACATTTCTTGTTTGTCTCCTCATACACTTCTTGCTTGTCTGCAAACTCCCATTCCATTCCTTTCCTCGAGTGGGGGGTGGGTGAAGGAGAGGGGATACTTAGGGTGTGCTTGATGTTAGGAACATCATTGGGGGTGTAGGTGTGCATATGCATATAATTAATTTATGGCCAGTACAGAGGGAGTTCGAGGGTGAACCATTTTCACTCATCGATCAGACAGTTGGTCTTTATGTTATAGTCTTTATGTCACATTGCTCTATCAGGCATGCATTATGTACTGTAACAGACTGTTCAACTTTACACTGAACACACCAATTGTATGCATGTGCATGCAGATGCATGGGAGAATCTGCATTCATAATGCATCATCACATGTACACACAACCACCACCACCCAGCCCCACTGTTGGGTATGCATGATTATTGCACATAACTCCCAAAATATGCCTCCAGTAACCACTTTCTACTCCTTGCTGATTGAGTATGCACAGTCATATTAACTAGGAATAATAAAAATTTTCTATAAAATATTAAGAACGTATATGCAGGGATGACATAAAAGTATAGAAAATCAAATAAAGGTTGTTACACAGTGGAGCATTAACCATGGTCCCTTACATGCAAGAATGTCGCACTGTATAGTCCTACAGCTACACTGAGAAATTAAATGCATGCATGCCGAACGAACCCCACATACATATACAGATGAGGTGTATGGTGTTGTTTCTATAATATTATGCACAATACTTGTTTCTGTTTTGCTGGCCATTCCCATTAGTGAATTTAATGCCATCTATAATATTACTACTAGATAAATGCAAGGCATTGTGGCCCGGGGCATATGTGCAACAATACCTAACATAGTTAGGGTATGCAGGGCTATGTAGCTACTCCAGTAGCAGTGGCTTGGGGCATCTATGATGCAAGTTTCATGACTGTTGTAGCTACGCCATGTTGGGAAGCCCTATGCACCTGGGTAGAACGTGTTGCTGTGTTGCAAATGTGTTATGATGGGTGTCTATGGTACACAAAGAGTGTTAATCTATGGTATATGAAATAGTGAAAAATGTGTAAAAGTGTGAAGTTGTATGCTAGATGGAGGCTGATATCAAGGTGAGAGTAAGCGCCAGATCAAGATCTAGAACTGAAGGAGTTGTATTTTGAAGATAGCAGGTAGTGGCAGCACCTATGTAAAAACTTGCTTTTTTGTGAACAAGCGATAAAGCCAATTGTGGTCACTGGTGCCAAGTGTGTGTGAGACACTACAGGCCAGCGAATGGCACAGCCTAGGACCTCAATCAACACTTTAGCTAGGTATGTAACAGAGTATGGCCATCTTGAATGGCTAAATGGGAATTTGTGGTACAATCGACGTACGATACATATATATATATCCCAACAAAATTGCCAGCAACTGCGTCAGTGTGGGGCTCGCTCAGGCTCACCCCAATAAAGGAAATATAATTTATATTTATACAGCAAAGTATTTATTTTACAGCTAGACTTGATCAATGAACGTTAACAGAATCAGTACCTTTAATTTGCCATTCACATGCAGTGTTGAGTGTACAAGTTACTATAATCATAGCAACAATACTGAACACATGTAAATTTAACAAAAGTTGCATATTTGACAAGTCACTATGTTATATATACTGTAAAATAAACAATAAACTTAATTAATGTGAAATAATACTTAATAATGTTTCATTTATTTGATACATCAAATGCAATCACCAAATTGTTATTTATTGCACATGGTGGTGCTAATTAAGAGGTGAAATCAAACTGGCCTTTATCGAGCTTGCTGATTACTTTCATGAACTCCTTTGTTGTCGGTGTGACTGGTTCCCGGGAGGCGTTGCGGATGGCAGAGCCGTTGGGTTGACCATGAAATCCACCATCTGCCCTGAAGGGAGGTCGCATCTGCTGCTGTTGCTGCTGTGATGTAGTGTCTTCTTCGCTGTCACTATCGCTGGCCTCATCGTTGAGTTTCTGCAGCTGTTCAAGTCCTTGAGTGAGTGTCGTGTTGGCCACCACTAGTGAGGAAATGCGTCGTTCTTGCTGTTGGACAGTCTCGTCTTTCTTCTTTAGCTGTTGCTTAAGCTGCTCCATCTCGCGCTTCAACCGTTCAACTTCCTTCTCAGATGTTTCTGGGGAGGGATGACAGTATGTTGATGTATAATATTAAATTTGGTGGGAATACAAGCAACCACTGAAGGATATGATTACAAACAGTAACAGGAGAATAGTAAGGCTTAGTTATAAAGGTAGGTAGCAAAGGACAAAGACATGCATACACCCACACACATGTGTATGCCCATGCACACATGCACACAGAGCACATATACATGTATGTAATATGCTAAACACCTTTTTCTTCTTTGTATTCTCCCTCTGCCCTCTTCAGCATGTTCATGACCTTTGACACCTTCTCGCCCTTGCTTCGAGAGAGGGTCGCCAGGTCAAACTCAAGCTGCTTCTTGCTCTCTTCTGTCCGGTTAAGTTCCTTTTTCAACACTTGGACCTCACTCTCATAGTGCTTCCTCTTCTTCTTCTCCTCCAACAGCTCCTTCCGCAACTGCTCCACATCCATGGTAGACTGCAGGGATACAGATGAACACATTAAAGCTACATACAGCGCACTGCATGACGAAGGACAAGCACTTCTAGTGCAGCACACAGTCTGACAATGAACCACAGCTCAAGGAACAAGCCTACACCAAAGGGTGACCACAACAGACCCTTCCAGTAAGGCCTAAAGTGAAGGGTTGGAGCCAACCCTTGTGCAACCAATGCAGGAAAAGTGGAGAATGCCCATCTATTGGGATGATCCACAACAACCTGACAACAGCAACACTGTACAACCATGAACAGACACCACCTCATGGCCTCACACCACTGTCACAGCCAGAGCACAAGTCACTATGTACCAGGACGTTTTAGCACAGCCCATGACTCACTACTGCAGCAGGTATGTAACAGTAACCACAACACAAACTCACCACATCAAAATCATCAGGTCTGCAGGGAAAAGAAAACAACAGAAGAAGGGTACACAAATCTCAAATGAAACAACATGTGCCACAAATGTACACACCATTGTGACCATGCCACAATGCAGACCCCTATGCTAAGTACACAGTAGCCGAGGTGACTGGGTACAGTATTAGTAAGCTGGCAGGATGTATCAACACAACGCTACACCTCAACTTTTTTTGACTACAAAGCACACCTCATCAACTGGAGCTTGAAAGCCGCAGAGCATATGTGCAGTATACTGTATCTACGTACGTATGTGTCGTGCATGCACAGCAGTCTGTGCTCGTGGATGACTCACCCTTTAGGGCTTAGGTCCATGGAGACTGAGTGAGTGTGAAATCCCTTCTGTCTTTGCATCTTCCAGGGTGGCACAACTTCACTGCTGGAGGATTCTGAGAGGTTTGGGACTGATGACCTTGGGATCTGTGGCCTTTCTCGTTGTTCTGATGTTAAGTGACGTGTGCTGAATGTGTGTGAGGCAAACTTGACCGGTGTGCCTGCTGGAGTGCCTGAGGGCGTGGAGGCAGCGGAGGTGAGGGAGGAGAAGGACCCTGACTGATGCTGGCTGGACCTCCTTCCAATAAGATCACCCCACAGAGGGGGTGGGTCAGAGGGCGTGACCGTGGAATCTGAGGGTGAGGGTGAGCGATCGGTGCCATAACCTTCAGCATCCAACTGCCGAATGGTGGAAGAAAGAGTTTGCAGAGCATCATCAATGAGGTCTCTACCGGACTCCTCCACTGTCTTCTTAACGTTGTCAAGCACCTGCACCAATCTTGGGAGCTTCCCAGACACAGCCTACATGACAACAACACACACACACACACATGGAACACTCAAGGGCCTCACACACAGTTAGTTGCAGTACAACAGATACACACACTACAGTTGTGTACAGTATATGCTACTTGCGTCATGTTGAAGTACATGCATGTGTCATGCCTGGTCTCCTCACCGGGCCAAGCTTCTTCAGTTGGTCTGTGAGGATGGTGTGCATGATGGATAGCTCCCGACCTTGGTCAACATTGTGTGGGTTCCACGGAATGTATGGGCGGTGTCCAGGCAAGGGAGACTGGACAGAGACAGGTAGGATGGAAACAAGCATACCCTCTGCACATCACCAAATATGCAACCAACATACATATTTCATACGTAAGTACATACATGCCACATTCTATTTTCTACATAGACTAATGGAGAAACATAGTGTGATTGTACCACCACTGCATTGTATAAGACTTTAAAACTAATGACAAAACTCTTGCAGCTGAGGAAACTTCAAACCAGCACACATATACGTAGCAAGCAAAGTCATAAGCAAAGCCACTGTTCTCCACACACCACACGTGTAAAGAACTCACAGATATTCGATCAAGGAAGCGTTTCATGTTGGGGATGTGGTTCTCCACAAAGTTGTTCATGAAATACATGTACTCCTCCTTCACACCAAACCTGGTGAAGTTGGCCAGGCTCTGCACCACCTTAGCCACTAGTGTCAGCTTTCGATTAGTCCTCTCATCAGGATACTCTGAACATGCGCAGGACAGGACAGTAGCAGGCATACAGTAAGTTACATATTGTACAGGTGTGTGTGTAATATACAATGTGTGCATCACATGTTGTATGTTACAATACAAGTACTCGAGGAGCACAACTTCTGAGATAACACAAGTGCACTTGTGCATGCAATCACATGTACGTACGTATGCATGTGCACAATATTCATAAGCACTTTACATCACTACAGATTTTGTTACCATGGCAATGTGCATATATTTGGTGCACCTGCAATTCACACGTGCACTGCCATATTTCACATGTACATGTATATCCGCCTGTAAACTGCCCGGGAAGTACATGTATATCGACAGATGCATCCCCAGGCACCTTGTGCGTTGAATATACAAGCATTCCCAGGCACCTTGCGCTATTACGCAGTCGTGTGACCCTATCTTATATGGTAAATCATTAGTAATGAACAGCAGAATAATGAGAACGCACTATAGCGAGCAGTTGATTGTTCTGTTGTTGCAGTTTTTCAGCATGCAGTTGAAGCTTGAGTAGTAGCGGCTTTCTTTGGTGGCAGTTGGCAGGCCTTGAAGATGGCGCAATGTCCGCAAGCTGGAGGAGGATTTGCAGTTTCTTCTACAGTGGCTTCCTTAACGTGTAGCATCTGGGTAGCTCTCAATGTTGAGTTTGGTGTCGGTTAGCTCTCCTATGGTCTTGCAAAGTGCAACTGCACCTTCTGGGACCTTGCAACCATGAAATGGGAGCTTTTCAGAGCAGAAACGACAATGTAGGCATTCTCTGCCATTTTCGGGACTAAACTTGTCACCAAGGATGTGGACATCATCAAGAATACTTGAACTTGATTTGCTAGCGAATCATTTGCGATCTATAATAGTTAGATGCTGACCAATCGGTGTCTCTGAAGATTTAGACCACTTGGCACTCGGGCGCTTTGCACCCTCAAGCCTCATGCTCTAAATCTCAGAGACACCTCTTGGTTGGCATTTAACCATCACCTACACCAGTAAAGTATTCAGTGGTGTACAACAATGTTGTTCAGAAAACACGTAGTAGGAGGGTGCATGCATCATACGTAGCAGTCACTGCTGAGCTGTGCTGACCTTGGCATAGGTGGAAGAGGCTGGGGGAGAGGATGGCTGGGCAGAAGAAGCGCAGAAAGATAGAGCCACTGATGAGGCGGAAACACACATCCTCCTTCTCTTTGCCAAACTTCTGTCTGATAGCACAGAAGGTGTGGCGAAGCTCACTGCAAGGACAAATGGAGGGAGAAGAGGAAGCTTAGGAGGATGACATGGAACTCATGGCGTCACTACATAGGTACTTGAGTCCTGTAGAGCAGGCCCAAGAACACAAGGTTCACATTAGACTCTTTCTAAGGGGCTAGTAGGGCATCTACATACACAAGGCCTTATGTTGTGCCTCTGCAGGCACTCCTACATCCAACAGGCCAGGTACACCCAAGTAAAGACTGTAAGCTGCAACATAGATGTAAACACTGTACCTACTCCACTCCTACTATGGCTACTGCACACACACACACACACACACACACACACACACACACACACACACACATGCACACACACACACACACACACACACACACGCACACACACACACACACACACACACACACGCACACACACACACATGCAGGAAGAGAGAGAGAGAGCTAATGGCTAGGAGCATACGTACCTGGGAAACTGCTCGTGGGATGCAGTGATGGCCCTCCAGGTGTCCCACACCAGCTTCTCCAGTTGTTTCTGGTTGGCCTCTAAACTGGCTCCACTAGGTAGCTTGGTCGGGTCCACCTGCAGAGCAGTACATGTAGTGATGTTGGTACACACACACACACGCGTGTGCACATGCGCACTTATTATATGCAGTATATGTGTGTGCATTTGTGAGTATGGCACGTGTGTGTGTAGCAAGATCACCTCAAAGTCTGCCTCACTCTCCAGAATCCCAATGACCAGACCACCCAAAGTGGATCTCAGATACTGCCAACACAACAGAAGACACACATGTGCACGCACCATTGAGCAGACTGATACCGTAACACTAACCCAATCACTTTACAGTGGCCTCCCTCCTGAGTCTACTCAATTGCATGCAGACAAAGCCAATTTGGTGCGTACCCACCATTACATGGCCTCTTTCTATGCTAGGACAGGCACACAAATCACCAACTAATGTCAAGCAACCGTCCGTGACCACAGAACAGCTGCATGCTACTACTATTGTTAGTACAACTGCCAAACACCTTACCCCCTCAGGGAGAAAGATGCAGGGCACCCACTCTACGTACACACACTACTTTGTGACTGTGCCATCCGTGATCTGTGTGCACCCTGCTGTACATATGTAACTGTCCTACCTTTTCGCCCACCATCTTCATGTACGTGTCGACGGCCTTGGTGGCAAAGGTGTTACCTCTGAACACGAGGTTCTCATTCTCCATCCGGGACACCTCTGACATGACCACATCCACAAGGAAGTCTTTGGCCTCTCCTGTCACAAGCAGGATGCGCAGGAGGGTCTGGGCAATCTCATCCTGGATGGGGGGGAGGGGGATGTGTACATTAGAGGTAGAGGGTAGGTAATGGGGAGGGGAGGGGGGAAACCGTGTGTGTCTCAGAGAGCAGCTACAGGAGTGATGACATATGTGCCTACATATGTAGGTACACTACATACACAATGCCACACCTATACAAGAATTCCACTCACCTTCCACCTAGCAGAGACAGATGGCTCCAACACGCTGACCAGATGTGAGTACTCCTTGGTGAGGTAGCTCTGGAACTCACTGTAAGCCTTCAAGGGTAGCACAGACACCGACTGCAGAGGGAACACGAGCACAGCTGTACATACACGGAAGCACAAGCTAAGCCCAACACATGTGTACATGCACACACGTAACTCCCACACATTTCACTCCACTCCTCCCACTCACACCTGTCCTATGCATACTGTACATACAGTAGTAACACACATATACGTACTTACATAAACTCCCCTTACAATAAGAACAGTACAACTAACACTCCTACTACCACACTTTGAATACAGCACCACTTTCAACACAATACTGAAGACACCATTCCCTCCCCTCCCGTCCTCCTAGCATCCTTCCCCCTCCCCATGCCTACCTGGTAAGAGGCTTTGATTCTCACAGCTGGGCTGTCCCGTGTGGAGATGAGTCCCTTGCCCTGGGCCACCTGGTGCACCACCATGTTGTGCCTGCAGTGGACACAGTACACAGTGAGACATGAGGATGGTCAGACACTCACACACACTGCAGCCAGTAACAGGCAGACTACGTATATACCGGAGGTGTAGTATTTCCTTAGTGGTATGAACACATACACCTACGTACGTAGGAAGACTTAGACTGTGTGGTACTGCACACACTGACGAGAAACTGCCATTCATACGTATGTATATGACACTGTGTGTGTGTGCGTGCATGCATGCGCGCGCGTGTGTGTGTGTGTGCGTGCGTGCGTGCGTGCGTGCGTGCGTGCGTGCGTGCGTGCGTGCGTGCGTGTGTGTGTGTGTGTGTGTGTGTGTACCATTTCTCCATTTCTCCTCCACCTGCCAACTGGTGCATGGGCAGTTCAATAATGCCCAGCTCTGTCACAGTGCTCTTGTCTTTCTTTTTCTTGGTTTGTGACTCCTTGAACAGCTTTACAGTGATTTGGGAGATGGCTGGGAGGTTGCTGTGGAGAGAAGGAGGAAAGAGAAGGAGAAGGGAGGGGGGTGGAGAGGGCCAGGGGGGGGGAAGAGGAGGGAAAGTAATGATAGGAATGAGGGAAAGGGAGGAAAGAGAAGATAGGAGGTAAAAGAGCAAGAAAAAAGAGAAACTATGTATAATGGGTCTCTTTGTTCAGGCATTATGACAACGTGGTATTGGCACTAGGTGTGTAGCTAGTACACTCCCACATTGGTTAGGCTGGGTGGACCCATGCAATACAAACCGTGAAACCACCTGCACTGGACCACACAC
Organism: Ianthella basta; assembly: GCA_964019415.1. Lineage (NCBI taxonomy): Eukaryota > Metazoa > Porifera > Demospongiae > Verongiida > Ianthellidae > Ianthella > Ianthella basta. The sequence goes on from OZ025879.1 coordinate 3,227,110, forward strand.
CAAGCTGATGAATGTACTGGCCCTGTCACACTGCACCATTCACTGCATTGTGTACACTTGCATGCAGCACTGAACAGAGCAGACACTTACGAAAATACAAACTGTTCTCCCCAAAAGAGAATGTCTCCCTTCTGTTTGCAGCATGTTTGTGAATACAGGACACCATTCAGCAGTACCTCACAGAAATACCTGCATACAGAGGTGAGACAGCAAGTTACATACAGTTAAGTGCACATACTAAAGGAGTGCCCACAGATGTGCATTGGAATGGACCCTGTATACACTTGTTTTGAAGCTTTGTAGGCTGATTGAAGAAGCTTGTCCAGCTAGGTTGCATCCAAGGTAGTCCTCTTGGAAGCCACTAGCCAAAGATTTGATTCTTTACCAAATGTTTCAGCAGCTGACTGCTGCCCACTGCCTTCTTCCCCACTGAAGAAGGCAGCAGTCAGTGGCTGAAACGTTTGGTAAAGAATCAAATCTTTAGCTAGTGACTTCTGAGAGGACTACAGCTTTGTAGGCCCTACAACATTGAATGATAGGGGCTAGTGAGTTCTGTGTGTCCTTGTACAGTACCCAAACTGCTACTGTAGGTGTGTGCATCCCAAGGTAATGTATTACAGAACTTACACAATTCACACAAAATCACACAATTTCACATCAGTCCAATTGTTTGTTTGTTTGTCCTTTTGTTTGTCCCAATGTGGTGATCAGCACTACACTGTATCTCAATTTGTCTAAGCTAAAGACAGCTCTAGCCATTATGTGAGGCGTCAGTTGAGTATAAACAAATAAGACTACACTCATTCAATCATTACTGTCAGTACCTTTCATTTGAACACGTTGGTGCTTGGCTCCTCCAGCAAATCATGTACTAGTGTTTAGTGGTCAAACGTTCACTTGCTAAACTAGACTGAAGCCACCTCACTAGAGTGGGTTAGCCGCATTCACACTAATGCATCTGACAGCATTATGAAGATCACTCAAGCATGCATTAAAGAGATTTGAAATCGCATTCGCCACCAGTGTGGACAGACCTTAATACAAACACACACACACACACACACACACACACACACACACACACACACACACACACACAAAGCAGCTACGTAGAGTGATGACTGCCACGCCGTACTACAATGCAGTATGTGTGTGCTACCGCTCCCGCGCAGCATACCACTTTTTGGATGGCACATTCCTGGCCTCCTGCAGTGATATCACCAGACGGGTGTCCACCCTGTTGTACAGGTCCTTTTGTGGCGCCCGGCAGGCATGAAGACTGGGAGGGACAGAGTGGGAGATGAAATGGACCACAAGTACAAGAGAAATTGGCACAGCATTGTATTACAGTGCAACAACAAGGCAATGCCCACAACTCCCCCAGTAGTCTTCAACACCAGCCTGCCCACAACTGACCACCTATCAGTGAGTCTGTTTATCAGTCACACCTTAGACCAGCCCTAACCTCTTTGCCATGCCTCACAACACATCAATACCATACAGGGTAGTGTGTATGTGTATGGAGATGGAAGCTCTTCCTGCTACTATGCAAGTATCGGTATTTCATTCTTCCCCTCCAACAGGGCAGAACACTGAGCTCAATAAGTAGAATCCTACTGTATCACTGCGGGTGGCTGTCAGTGGAGCACTCCACATTACACTCCAAGCATGCACTACAAAGCCTCAGCACACCACATCCTCACACTCCTGCATATGCATGTACTGTCCACTGTACAGCAAGGCTAGCCCAGGGCAGGGCAGTAGTCCCAAGTGGATGCGCAGCACAACAAGTCTAAGGAATTCTGTGCGAGCTTGCAGAACTCACTGTCTGAGCCACTTCTGCAGGTCTTCTGTGGAGCCACAAGATGCGTAGAGGGTTTGTTGACGTGCAAGGATCCTCAGGCAGCTGTGTTTGGGGGAGATACTGGGATGCACTTCTTGTATGCAGAGTGTGCCTCGGGTGGCCATGTCCAGCTGGGGGGGGGGGGGAAGGGAGCAGGAGGAGAGGAGAGAGGGGAGAAGAGGAAATAGAGAGATGGGAGGGGAAAGGAAGGGAAAAGTAGGGGAGGGCAGAGAGGGGAGTAGAGGAGAGAAAGGGAAGAGAGGGAAGAGGGCAGTGGCAGACAAGGAGAAAGCTAGGTAAGCATAGTAGAGCACATGACCAGTCACTGCAAGCTAATGGCAGACGAAAGCATTCAAGTGCAATGACACCGTGTACTTCCTTGTATGCTCTTTCAGTGCTTCCTCATTTGGCTGGTCGTCAATGGCTTTGTTCCCAAAGGCAAATTAAACTTAAATGCCAATTAGCAGACTCAGTACACAAATGGCCATGTGGAAGCCATACAAATGCACCAGCCACACATGCTTAGCCACAAAAATGGCCATGTGTCACCATAGCAACTGACCCAATGAAAATGGAATCAAGGGAGCAAGTCTCACCTCATTAACAGCACTATAGCAAACACACCAGCAGGTCACACCCTAACACACAGAAGCCCCAAGGGGTTTACTGACCCATGTCTCAGGTTCCCCAAGAGCAGCAGGACAGGCATCATCCAGCTTGTCTAGACTGTCCAGGGACTGACCGAGACGCCTCTGCTGGGAAAGTGAGTTCGGGACCTTGTCATTCCTTCAGTGAGGGAGTAGGAGAGGGGGGAGAGGAGAGGAGGAAGGGAGGGGTACAAGGAGAAAGGGGCAGACGGATGGATGGCATTAACTACTAACTTCTGATGCTTTACATGGTCAAACGTCAAGCTGCCTGCCATACAAACTAGTTGGTGAATGTACAGATCAGTGTCACTGCACTTAAACTGGCTCACTCTGCCTTGCCAATGCTGCGCACACGCTCCACTTTGAGGGACTTGGCATTCTTATCTGGCCGCTCAACACGACCCTCCTTTTCCTTCTCCTTTCCCTTCTTGTTCCGAAAGGAAGTCCGCAGCTTGTTAAAGCTCTGCACAGACACATACACAATATCATGTGAAGCACGCACATACAGAGAACTTACATACAATGTATACACCACACAACCATTAGTGATGCCACAATATAGGAAAATGTGTATCACGATTATTGTGAGTTTGTATCACGAAATATTGTGTATCATGATATATATTAATGAACAATTGGCACGGTGCTCAGATAAGCCAAACATATACAGTAATACGGCGAGCATTAAAGCAAACAGGTGAGGTACATGCATACATGGTTTTCCAGCTGTTACCCAGGATTTTCAAAAAGAAAGATCAGTTGGTCAGCATGTCAGCAGAGATTAGGCCAATATTGCGACAGGAAGAACACTGCATTTGTATTGTGATATTGTGTACATATCGCAATATATCGTGTATCGCGATTATTGTGGCAACACTAACAACTATATGCACATGACACGAGACAACCAAGGAAACACCCAGGTGTATAGAGTGTTACAGAGAGTGTAGCATCAGGTATCAGGTATTCTTATTTTACTTGGGGAACCGTTAGCCAATGGCTACTGTAAATGGCACCCAGAAATACCAGCATACACCCAGCATATTGGAGACATTGGGAAGGCAGTAGCAGAGAAGAGGATGGTGTGAGGTTAGGAGCGGGAAGAGGTTGCTTACACTAACTCTACCGAGGGAAGCCCCCCTCTTGAAAGGATTGCTGTCAGTCTCTCCCTCTGTCTCAGCCCTCAGGGGAACAGCAGAGTCATCTGTGTAAGAGGAGGGAGAGAGGGAGGGAGGGAGAGAGGGAGGGGGAGGGGGAGGGAGGGAGGAAGGGGAGGGAGGGAGAAGAGGGAGGGAAGGAGGGGGGAGGGGGAAGGAGGGAGGGAGGGGGAGGGAGGGAGGGGAGGGAGGGAGAGAGGGGAGGGAGGGAAGGAGAGAGGAAGGGGAGGGAGGGAGTGTACACTATGATAAAGCATAAGCCATGTTCACACACCATTCATTTGTGACAAAGATAAAGTCATTTGCCCTCTTCCTGTATGTCTGTCACTGTATCACACATAGTGTCATTCACATACCAGGATATGTCATCGCTCATGTGCAGAGCAAGGCAAGCTGTAAACGGTGTCCCCATTACATTAACAGCTACTGGAAACCCTACATTGAGTAAGTACTGATTGTTGATTAGATAACTTGGTCACCCTACCACCAGTCAACTAATACAAGTCACCAAGACGAATCAGAAAACACATTTACCACGAGCCTTATCTACATAACAAGATCTACCGAAAACATACGTACACTAACACTATCACACACTGTAAAGTGATGTATGCCATATACGGCCCACCACTGGTCATTCTACACACACCGGATCACTTGCCGCTGCACTCATAGCCTAAATGGATGATAAAACCTTGCTACATGAGTTGTAGTGGTCAGAAGGCAGCTACACTGTGTATGTTAGCACAGAGTGGTATGTATAAAGAGTGCTTATGCACATGTAGGACAGGTTGTGGCGGCAGTGTATGCTGAAAGAGACAGCAGTGAGGAGCACCTCGTACTGAGAAGTGAGGCTATTAAGTACACATGCGCAGGAGAGGATATTGTGAGTATTGCATTGAGGAGGCAGTGCTGTGGTATGCTTCCAACACTGTGGAATGCTTCCAACAAGTGATAAGAGGATGCCAGGACATCGGTGCTAGGCGAGGCATGCAGCAACACAGGAGTAGACAATGCCCCTGGAGGAGTTGTGGGCAGTGTAGGTTGAAGCAGAGGCTACCTTGTCAAGCATACCCCAATGCCATTAGCTTTAGCGTTTACAGTGTAAGAGACTCAGAACAAGAGGGGGGACGACAGCACTACCCAATAGCAATCAAATGTCACTAAGAATGTCTTAATAGTAATACAATAATAATAATAGTAAATGCTGAATAGCACAGCTACGTATGCACCCAACTGACATGCAAGTCAGTGAAGTGGTGGAATACACTTCCATAGTCGTGAGTGAAAACCCAATAGTGTTGGTGTGTCTTCGTAATGCACACATCCATGCACACATGCACACACCTACGTACACATGTGTGTATGAACCCATACATGTGCACCAAAACACAAGGAGAATATGCACACACATACCCACTCACACTGACTGGAGTCCTAGCATGTTTTCACAGCGCACAGTTCACCACAAACTATTGTGTTACATTGTGAGTCAGTGCATAGTCAATGTCATATGCATCCATGCATGTACACATGCACATGTACAAATGCACACACACACACACACACACACACACACACACACACACACACACACACACACACACACACACACACACACACACACACACACACACACACACACACACACACACACACACACACACACACACACACACACACACACACACACACACACACACACACACACACACAGTATCACCTAATAAGCAAAACCTGCACAGTTGATTAAGGCTGAAGTGATATATCACCCAGTGTTCAGCGATGACAGTCAATCAGAGACTTGTTGCTGGAATGGCACACTCTATCTCTGTAACAGGACCTACTCTGTATAACTTTCTACAACTGTTGTAATCATTCCAACACTGGGATACAGCTGAGCAGCTCATATTATTGGCAGTTCAAACAATTAGAGTAAATACGGAAATCGCGCTGCAATTTATATAACATTCACTGATATTGACACACAGGTGGAAGGTGATAGTTGGCAATGACCCATTTGTATCATACACATATCATAGCACAGTGCGAAATACATGGCATAGGGTGATGGCTACCCTATGCTCTTGTGAAAGATGCTTTGTCAGTAGCAGGCAACACCATTTGCAATGAGGCCGATGTGTGTGCCATACTGTACACATGCCTATTTGAGCCCTATCCTTAAATTAAGTACATGAGCAGCAAACCATATGACACACACACACACACACACACACACACACACACACGACTCCACTAATTGTACATGCAATAAGGTAGAGAGAAATGGGTGCCAAGACACTAACACATATGTAGCCCTTACCATAGTGGAGCCTGTCTAAGGTGGTGACTGCATCAGGCAGCCACTTCTCTAAAACAACCAGCTTCCCTGGTCCCAAATAGCACTAACATGGCACTGAAACATTGCAGTCTATCTCTCCAATGCAGCCGCCTCTCTATAAAGGCCTGCTACAACCGACCCACAGTAGCTGTCTTACACTGTACACATATATACAGTACAATGTCATACATGTTCATTCCTACACAGAACATATGTCAGCAGCTAGTTCATGCCATTTGTCTCTGTCTGCAGCAATGTTGGCCGCCTGTATACGTACGTATGTATAAGACATAATAAAATATCTACAAAATTGTAAGGATGTAGGGATGGCATAAAAAGGACAGAAACAAGTAAAGGCTATTACACAGTGGAGCATTTACCATGGTCCCTACATGCAAGAATGTCGCACCGTATACTCCTACACCATTGAATGTAGGGACGGTTAGCTGTGTTCACTGTTCAGTCCACGCTTCCTCATACATAGGAAGCTTCATTTGCCGGTTTTTGGTCCTGTTGAGGAGTAGCGCGACTTTTCGTTTGTATTACAGCATACAAACAACCACTGCCATGCCTACATAGACAGCACTACCGCGCTGGCTGACATAAATGTGCAGTGCCTAATGAAGAAGTGCATCCAACCACATGGCTAGGTAGTGACTCAGAGCTCTTCAGGTCTTTGCCCTAGTCACTAGGTTAGTCCAAAGGTGGACATAGTCCAGTGAGCTCCCACACAGAGACCTCTGTGCAAGTACATACAGTCACACACACATGGTACCCCCTCAGTCCACAGTGAGACAATCCACACTCTCACTCAGACTCACACTTAGGACACAACACATTGTCACTGACCCAGAAGGTTCACAAAGATGGGGTCACTCTGCATTGCACACAAAACTACCCCCCTAAGTCTAATTAGCACTGTGACCCCAGGGTGTGAACAATGAGGTGTGCAGTGTGCAGCGTGTGCTTATGCTTTGAGTAGCACATGGACTACATTTATGGCTTCACCTTCCTCTACCCTGGTCCCACCAATTCAATTAGTGTCAACTCCCCCTAGGGTCTATACCAGCACATCAAAGGCTCCCAACCACCAGTGACCACAAGAAAGAGGAAATGATTTTCAGTTAAGTTTGTGACCTCATTTGCTTGGGAAAAGGTACACACAGACCTCACTGTTTGAAAGGGAAAAGGTTAACTTGAAAGTGTACTATACACACTGTACAGGGCACACACTGTCACCTAGGTAACAGCGCAGTGTTGTTGTTCGCTGAGGGCAAGTAACACACAATGTACCACACAATGTGTGATGCTAATCCCAGCATGTGCGGTGCTGATCAACAAATTCAAGAGATGTGAAGCAGTGACAGTGCTACAGATGAATACATCCATCTGTGCATCTGTGGGTGGACGAAGGCTAGCTGGTTGTGGCAGGATGGGAGGGGGAGGGGGGATGGGAAGGGGGATGGGAGACACGCGAGACCACAGCAAGTTGAATACAGGATAGTTCAGACAAATTGCTACTGGAACCAGTCTTCCTGCCAAACTGCATGCTGTCCAAAGTACCCCCAACATTGCAATCAGTAATAGACTCCATCACTACTCCAAGGTGATGGGATGTTGAGTCCTATCACAGATCAGATCTCCACAGATGTCTGTCACTAAAACAGCTCATGTAGCAATGTTCACATGACAGGCACGCTCAAAGCAGTGGGGAGTACCCAACTGCTGAGACACTGTGTGCACATGTACACTAGTGAGATGCTTTGCATAGCAGTGAGTGGCACTCCTGTGATGGAGGTAGGCTCTTTGCGGTTACTACTCACTGCACCTAGAAACCAGCCAAGTGGTAACCTAGCAGCGGCTAGACACAATACACCTACGCCCACAGCACAGTGAACTGCCCATGATCCTCCAGGCTACCAAGTTACAGGATAAGCACAGGATTGTTTGTGCCATCTTAGCCTTCCACACTAGTACCACATGCGAATGTGGAATCCATAACATAATGTGTACGTATATGCTACAGATACACACACCACAACCAATGAATGGGTGGTAGTATGACCACTAGTGAACTTGCCTTGTGAGTAAGGCCTGCTGGGGGACTGAGGAACGAGGTGCACATTCTGCAAATGGAGATAGAAGGGAAGGTGACAGATTGCACATGACCCCCTGCCCCGCCCCTGGCCCGCCCCACAAGGGAGAGTGGTGCTGCTGGTGCACCTCGACCACCAGAGGCAAGTACAGTAACACAACACAGCACAGAGGTAGGACAGGAATGCAGTGGTCAAAATGACACATCTTCATCGGTCAAGTTAACACAAGTTGTCATAGAGTGACCAAATACTATTTAGCATGGTTGGTATGTACGTACGCACGTACATAGGTGTGTGTATACAAATAAAACACTATAAATGACCAATCAAACCCCAGGGTGCCCCGACCTTAGCCCACACAACCTTTACACATTACTTCAACCTCTAGGAATGATCCTGCAGCTATCTCTGACACATACGTACGTACACCCTCCCACACATGCCAGTGGCACTCAGCTCATCACTGCATTTGAGATGTGTTTACAAGCACACACTCAGTGATGCATACTCAAATACACACACATGCACAGGCACACTTACATCTGTGCATGCACACGCACACACACACACACACACACACACACACACACACACACACACACACACACACACACACACACACACACACACACACACACACACACACACACACACACACAATACAGCTACTGCCCTTACCAGTCACAACCACCAACACACCACTACACAACCAACCCTCCTAGTCTCTCATAGCCAGGCTGCCATTTTGTAGACTCCTACACGGTAGTCTGCCCTCACCAGACTATCCTTCTCCCTCCACTCAGCTTCCCACACATTCATATCACATCCACCAACCATCTCAAGTGACTGCATTCTGCACTACAGCCGCCCTCCCACCCTTCACCTCTGTACTGTGACAATGTGCTCCTATTCAAGAAGGAATGAACACCACACTGCCCACCGTGTGAACTGATTGTGGCTGCTGGGGCATGGCACACTAAATACAAGGTGCGGCATTGTATTCCACCCATGGTATGCACGCTCCCCTACCTACAGTGTCTCTTTGGAGCACCATGCTGCCACAATCTGGTTTGTTAGGTCCACTTTCACCCACAGCGACTTTACTTTATCATTCTCCCACATGGACAGCGTAATGGAGACCACACTGGTTGTCATCATGTTACATAGGTACATAATATAGAGCGACTGCCACTGGTATGGGATTTCACAGCGTGTGCAGTGTGGTTGCGGTCGTGTGTGTGTGTACAGAAACTACCCTGTGTTTGTAAGCCGAGAGCAACAGTTGGTAACAAGCAAATACACAGGAGTAAATCATTGTGCATTATTCAGCAACACTGAATGCATCACACCACTGGTACACGACAGAACAACCCTAGCCCGTGCACATGCCTCTAATTCAGTGGCTCTCCAGTAAATACTCCTTGCACAATACATAAGTAATCATCTCAAGGATGAATGGGTGTTGTGTGTGCGCGCGTGCGCGCGCGCGTGTGTGTGTGTGTGTGTGTGTGTGTGTGTGTCTGTGCGTGTGTGTAATTGTGCTTGGTGTATGTGTGTAATTGTGCTTGGTGTGTGTGTGTAATATGTGCTTGATATATGTGTGCATAGTGTGCTTATGTACACTGTTATGCCAACTCAAATGTGGTGTGAAACAACTCCTACACAATCTACACAGCATTAAGCCACACACTGCCACATTAAGTACTGGGAAGGTCCTCACTCCATGGTGGTGATGGTGATGACACTGGAACTGATCTACTACAGACTAGTTGGCATGTCAACTTCACCCCTGACCTCACTGTGTCAGTGGGTACAACATGGTCATCAAAGACAGATCAAAGGGATGACTAAGTAGTCACTGGAATGTCATTCACTCTATGTACTGCCCTCAGTGCATGCACATGTAAGAGAGACACATGCTTTGGGATGGCTATAACACTCCAGGCCTCTCAAGGACTCCCTATGCAAACATTTAATTTCTTAATGATTTTTATGCAACAACGGGCTTCTCTTTGGGCAGAGTATCTGTGTCAAGTGACAAAGCGCATCCTCCTCCTTCATTCCACATTTCCACGCCCAGGGAGTTGACAGCCCACTGCTACTCACCTGGCAATATCAAGTTACATGAAATGAGTCTACTCACAGCCACTTTACTAATTACATATACATGCATACACACACAGTTTCACACACGTATGTACGTACTACACACACACACACTGTACATACACACACACACACACACACACACACTGTACATACACACACGCATACACACGTACACACACACACACTGTACATACACACACGCATACACACGTACACACACACACTGTACATACACACACACGTACACACACTGTACACACACACTGTACACACACACTGTACACACACACACACACACACACACACACACACACACACACACACACACACACACACACACACACACACACACACACACACACACACACTGTATACACACACACATACGCACACTGTACACACACACTGTACACACACTACACACACCGTACACACACACACACAAACACGCGCGTCTGTATGCCAATGCACATCCCCTCCAGCTGCTACAAAATGCCATGTTGTGGAATGCATCATAAATGAGCTGTGAAGCTGTCAAAGCCAATAGAGGTGACAGCCCAAAACAGTGGACCATATCTCCTCACCCATGGTCAGCCTCCCCTTACACGCACACACACACACACACACACACACACACACACGCACGCGTGCACGCACACACACACACACACACACACACACACGGCACTGACCTCAGAGTCACTGAAGAAGTAGAGCCTTCTCTGGTCCATGTCCAGGACACAGAACCGCTCCTCCCATTTTGTGGAATCAAGGGAATCTGTACAGAAGAAAGAAAGCGAAATATATAACTGGAAGTGAATGTACACACAGACACACACACACACAATCAGAATTGGCATTGTGTGTAGACAAAGTAACAGAGCTGAAAGCTCAGATGTCAACGTTGTATGGCATCCTATCAGCACCCCTAACCCAATATAGAGGACAGTTACATTAGGGGATTCAGGAGGGTGCAAGGTGCTCAGTAACACACACAGCACACACACGCTATATGGCACAAACATGACAACTGCAGATACAGTATGTATAAAGTGGATAGCTACACTCAAAATGCACAGAATAATGAGTTTGGCTACTTGCTACATCTTAGGTCAATGGGTATATGCTCCATACACAAACCAGCTCATACTGTACTGACACACGTGCGCATTTGTGTGCGCACACACCCACACCCACACCCACACACACCCACACACACACACACAGAGAGAGAGATATGATCCCAAGTACTCCACTAACTATGGATCAATACACAAACAGATCAGTAATCCATACCACAATTTCCCTATGCTATTACAAACGTGAAAGAGTTTGCCATGTGTCCTGCACACCAGACTGTGAGACTACACTGAGCTGAACTGCCACTGTAAGCAAGTATAGTTTCACATGTTGTCCACATGATGGGAACTATGAATCACACAGACACTCCACACTGTGTGCCAAGAAGTGTGCAGGGTGTGGTTGCAGGTGGGAGGTGCTAACACATCATGGGTGCACAGGGGCAAGTGGGTCAACCCACATGAGAGATGTACATGTAGTGGATACATGTAGTGTCACTTACCCTCACACACTCAAGCCCTCACACCCCCTCCCATCACACCCTCACTCCATCCAGCCCTCATCTCCCCTCCCCTCACACCCTCACCTCCCCTCCCCTCACACCCTCACTCTATCCAGCCCTCCCCCTCCCCTCCCTTCAGGGGAGGTAGTGTGATACCCGTATGAAGGCATGAGGCATGTTAAGAGTGTGTGAGGGGAATTGTGTGCGCATGCAGTGTGTGGATGTGTGGGGAAGCACACACATTCCCCAACAGCCAGCATATCTTCAGGTGGACACAACAGAAACCTCCTCAAAGCTCTGGCAACAATGACATATTGCATCCAGTCACATCAAATTGAACAACTATGTTGCACACACATACATAGTTACGTACCTAACAACAACAGAGTCAGACTAAGTCTAGCGAGCCCAATCTATGTGATATTTTTGTGCAATTAGAAGCAGTGGAAGAGGTGGAGAGGGGCCTCTGTTCTCATTACCACAATGAGAGAGCGGTCTAGCTGGGTAGACTAAGTGTGGGGCACCCTGGGATGGAGGCAAGATGGCTTCCCATGCACTAGTCTGTGACTTCCACGACACCAGCCAGCAATCCCATGTACGTACATGAGAGGGTAGTGGTATAGTTTACTATATAGATGTGAGTCAGGGACGCATTACATGTGCACACATGGCAGGAGTGACAGCGTGAGCACAAAATCGATGGCACATCCACGTGTTAGACATGACAGGGTCGGTGCGTGACTGGAGTACGTACTAGGTGGTGCGATTGGCAGAGAAGAAGGCAGGGAGGGTATATTCTCGCAACACATGACACAGCTCTAGGCCCCAGCCATCACAAGATTGCCTTTTTAACCGAACACTACAATCGGATATGAGGGGGCAGAGGTCCCTGGGGGGTATTGAGCGGGCTCTAGGCGTTGGATGTAGGAACTAGCCGGCGCACTCCCACGCCGTGGGAGGTGGCCATCTGTGATCGGTGGACTTACCAGCTATCTTCAAAGTATCTTCCAGTCGCTGCTCCAGTGGTGGGTCCATCTGGTCCCAGCTGCCTGTGGCGTAGGGATACTTCGCTGAGAACAATTGTAGCGTCTGCGCGCGCTCGACCTCAGCACCCACGCCTTCTGACCCCGCGGGGAACGCCTCACACGACAACTTGTTCACTGTGTGGTGCAAATGCGCATCCGTCACTGTCGTAACACTCAGTGACCTGGGCTTCGCAGTTTTCGACTTTTCTCTGAACGGACCAAACAAGACAGCTTAATACATCAGGCCATAGATCAGACGGTTACTTCCTCTGGATGGGAACGGAAGTAATTTTTGTGGCTCGCTAGCTGCGTACGTACATGCGTATGGTCAAACGCGCAACATGTGCGAGAACACGATTACTTCTGCGTGCAGGATCGAAGATAATATGTATACGACTCATGATCGACGTGCATTGCTGCTTCTGCTTCTTGGCTTGCTGTGTTTGGGTATTACAGCTGATGGGCAAGCGTGCAGAAGCGCAGACGACCCCAGATGCAAACGAGAGAAGCACTTGCTTGGTTCTCATCTAAGAACAGAGAGGAGAAGCGAGTCTTGCTTGAAGAATGCCAGCTGTGTGGTATTGTTTAATATGTTGAACACACACACACACACACACACACACACACACACACTCACTCACACACACACACACACACACACACACACACACACACACACACACACACACACACACACACACACACACACACACACACACACGTGCTCATGCGCGTATGTACACACAGGCAAGCAGGTCCGCATATACACACTTGCGCACACTCATTCACACACAGCATCTTGTTGCTCCTTGCTTGACAGCACACTTAACCAGGATATGCTGCTCGGTGTCATGCAGAGTGACTTTTGTTGGGGCTATGAGAGTGGTTGCACTAAAGAGAACAGGCTGTGGGTGCCCACCTGTGAGGGCACACCTGTGAGACCGTGGTGGGTTGTTTGCCATTTGTATTCACGCACATATATCATGTTACCATGGTAATCGAGTGTGAATCTGATGAGTGTTATATCTAAGCCTAAACTTAATCTAATATCTATTAGTTGATAAATGCTAGTCACTGGATTTTACGCCTACCACCACAGTGCCTCAGGAGTTTGGGGGCTGGACTACTATTGATGGCAACAAGTGATCATCTTCCCCGCTAGTCATCCTACAAAGATGGAAGAGCCATAGACAGCTGTTTTGTCCTGATAGAGGCTCATCTGTGTAGCGTACTGATGGAAGGCAGGATGACTAGCTACTCTTGTATCCACCACCAGTGAAACACTTGTGGTTTCAACAAGGGCGTATATTAGGTGATCACTGGTTGCCATCACTAGGGGCTCTGGCTCCCCAGCCTCCTGAGACGGCTACAGTGTAGAAAGCTGGTAGGCATAAAATCCAGTGATTAGCTCTTTTTTCAACCTGGCCCGGTCTTAACCCCTACTAGCGGGTAGGGCTGAACCCGGGTTGAGAGATGTGAAACGGAGTTAGAATACATAAGCGAGTAGAGAAGGCAAGGCACACTTTGGGCCAAAAGGAATGACTCCTGTGCCTCGCCCAGATGGTTTTACAAATTTGATGCATCCGACCTCAGGCGACTATCCTTTATGCATTACACTTGAGTGTTTTATAATTAATTCATAACAATTACAGTATAAATACTATGCTTTTCATTAGGAAAGCTCATTCCCCCATGTCCATATCTGGCTGTGTAAGGATCTTGTATTGGTACTTGTTATCTGCCTGCATGTGCGGTGGGTGCACATGTAGGGTAGGCCACTGTGAAGCAGAAGAGGAATATGTCTTCACTGTGAGCTATCTCAGCCTCCTACTGTGTCTGTTACCGAGGCCATATGTGCAGGTTACATGACACTAGTTGTATGGCTCTCCTCTGCCACAGTGGGCATGGCTGCCATCAGGGTGTGCAGAAAAACAAGTGACTAGGCGACACAAGAGGGCTTCCCCACAGGTAGCCAGAGTGTGACAGTGTAGCACCTCGTGTATGTAGCATGTTGATGAGACAACTGTCTCTCCCCAACACACCTCAGTGTCAGTTACTCCACAGTATATTGTGTGTCTGTGCTAAGCGCACTCTTCCTCTCATAAAGTAGACAACTGTTATGTGCAATGTACCTGCACCAAGTGTATTTTCCATTACATACATGTATGTATCTAAGAAATCAGATCACCTTGTCTAGATGGCACATCATCTGTGAGTGATTTAGATCTTATCTCTGCATGTTTGGAATGCCTTCACAGATGAAATTAGCCCCTACAGGCATGCCACTGTTGTCAACAATTGGTGCATTATCTGCAGTGTTGCAGTGAAACTACATGTGTGCAAGGAAAGTGGCCTGTGTCAGCATGTTGTCCTGTCTCTGTGCTGTGTAGGGCTAGTACAGTGGAGGAGAAAGAAGAGCTGTTCTGGAAGCAAGCTGATTTTGGCTATGTGAAGGAAGTGGTAGACACTGTGCAGACAATTTGCAAGCCTCGCAAGAAGGTAATGCATACTGTTGTGGTGAACACTCTGTCATTAGACCTGCTTGTAGTCAGTGTAGGAACACAGATCCTTTTCGTGCCATTGATTTGTGCCTATGAAGACAATTATATAACCCCTGCTTATGATCCTGTTAGCCCCTGCCTACATGTTTACATTGTTAGTGCAATAGAGTATACACAGTGTGCATAAAACACTGGTGACGTTAATCTGTTTCCTGCCTACTCTTCAATGCAGGGAGATTCTTCTCTCTACTGCTCTAAAAACTTGCGCTACTGCACAGCAACCAATCTATACATTGACTTAAGGAGATTCAAGGAATTTGCCTCACAGGGTGGCCGGAATCATTTCTTGGAGGACATCTTCAGGCAAGGCGAGGTTGGAGGGCACTGTCAGCTCTTTGCCAAGGTGCTGGCCTCGCAAGGGGAACACAAGTCACCACTGCAGTCATGGTGAGTTGTGGAGGAAAGGATTGTCCTTTGGGCAGGGTCGCATGTAGCTCTGATGCTGAACTACGTAGCACTGACTGTGTGTGTTGTATGGCATGTACTGTTCACACCTAACTGTGCACTGGAGACTGTCAGGCAGTGTACATATGATTCACTGATATTGACACTGCAGTTCTAAGTAGCAGTAATAGGAGCACACTCATGCACACATGATCACTGGGTGTGCCAAGTGTTGTAGTTACATGTACACACGTACTACGTAGGTGGCATGCTGTCTAGTCTGGTTTGATTTCAGCTTGATTTCATGGGCTGATATTTGCTGACTTGCAATGACCGAAAGGAAGTACTAAGGCACACAATGTTAAAATGCTTGCAACCAATTGACTCTGGTGGCCCCCTTCCTTTGAACTTTCTGCCATTTCTGAGGTTTGCAGACAGCAATTGCCCTGATTAATGTGCCTTCAGACTCAGTCACTATCAGTCTTTGGAGCACATAATTTTTGTGCTCCATCCATTGGACCCCCACAGCTATTTTACTCAGGATTCCCTTTGTTTTGTACCATTTATAGTCATTTCAGCCTGACCTGTACAAGCCCCCCCCCCTCCCCCCCCCACACACACTCCAATAGTTGTGTTTAATGTGTTGCTTCAATGAAGATCTGTTTATTCATGTTAGGTTTGCCGAGCTTGAGCAGTACACAGAACTTGATTTCAAGCCAACGTCAAAGAAGCACTGTGACATTACAGTGAAGAAGCCAACCATCTTGATGAAGCTGGATGCAGGTGTGTGTGTAGGTATGCACATACAGGAAGTGGTACAGTAACAAGATATGAGACTGCATTGTTATGTGCATGCTCCCTGCAGTGTTGGCTGTCATAAGGTAGTATAGGATAGCCATGTTCCCAGACCCACACACTCGCTGTGGAGGGTCTAATTATAAGAAAGGGAGTGATGTAGTAAAGGGACAGGGCTGTGTGCTGTGGGATAGCCAACTTTATGTATGTTTTGTTACTTATTGCTCAGGAGTGAATTTGTACCATCACTACTGTGACTTCTACAACCTGTATGCCTCACAACATGCAAATGGGAGCTTCTCGGATGACGTGTTTCTCATATCCTGGGACACAGTGAGTAGCCATACAACATGCAAGACAGTGCACAGACAAGCAGAAAGATGCTCCTATAACTCTTCTGTTTCTTCCCTCCATTTTCTTCACCACTCCCCTACCCTCTCCCCCTCCACTTGTCTTCTTCACCTCTTGACCACTCTCTCTTGGATTGCCTTGCACTCTGTGTCACAACTACTGCTTTGGTTGTCACAGACCACGTACCCCTACCACGATCTCTTCTCCGAGACTTGGGCTGCCTTCTCTCGATATCCTCTGAAGATGATCAGTGAATATGCAGACAAGAGGGTAGGACTCGCGTGGTGCATAGCCTATTCGCATATACACATACATACAAGTAGACACACCTGTAGATTGTATGTGTCACACATGAAGTACACACTGTAGATACTGAAATGTGTAAAATGGAACATGAGGTGTGCATGCACATCCGCAGCACAGACATTTGTGATTGAAATGTATACACTGTTACTGTTATTAGATTTGCTACTTAAATTCCTTGTGATAAGATTCTATGACATATGTATTGTGCAGGTTTGCTTTAGGGATGTGGTGTTTCCTCTGTTGCCTCGCATGCGAGGAGGACTCTACTACAACACTTTCATTGTGAGTCCAACACACGCTGAATGCATGCTTGTCTAACAATAGCATAATAGTATTGTACTGTGCATACATACACCATAGTATCCTAGCTGGGCACAGAGAGGTGGATGTGCAGGTGTGGCAGGCACACATCTTGGCACATGTGGTGCTTTGTGTCACTTTCCACTTCCCTGTGAGTAAATCAGCACTGTCTAGGCATCAACATGATGTCACTTCTCTGCCCAACTGTGTTAAAACATTCAAAAGGATGAGGACCAGGTTTCTCTAATGTGGTCTGTCTTGCTGTGAATACCTGTATAACTCTGGATACCCCTCAAGGGCTACCAAATGGCCTCAACTATGTACCTAAACCATTTGGGTAAGGTGAGGTAACTCACATTTGGCCTCTATTGCTAGAGGAGGTTAAGGAACAACCCTAGGAAGAGACTTGCATTGCCTATTAACCAGGAAGTCAGCATGCCCTGGGGCTGAGCATCATGTAACAGGTTACTTGGCCAGTTGGGGATTTAATACAGTGTTTCCCATCACACCTCAAATGGATGAAAATACTAGAACACTAGGAATGTGGCAAGAACAATAGAACAGCCACTAACTAGCTGCACTGTTTTTGTAAGGGATGTGTGTTGCAAAATGGTTGGAGCAAATATCACTCAATTCACAACTCACATCTGTACTTTGCCCTCAGTTGGTGCCATAACCAGGGGACATAAGCTGTTCCAGTACGTATGTAGTTAACTTGTTGAATGTACTGTACATACGTACATATACGAGGGAGCAGTACAGACAGACACCTACACAGTTGGCTGTATCACCAAATACATTCGCATGTATGTACATAGATGCAGCTGCAGCTTTAGAGTTTGGACACTTACTAATAGGTACTGTAGTTCACTTAGAAGGCTAGCTGTGGTGTTAGTGTGTGACCCCTACATGCAGGTCCCTGGGTGTGAGGGCTCTGGAATGATGATGGCCTTCCATCAGCACTTGATGCAGAGACTGAACATTCCTCAGGATCCAATTGATGTAAGATGTTGGCTATAATCTCATCATGAGTGAAGTGTACCCTCACTGTTACTGTTCTGTTGTTTGTCGATGCAGCTTAAAACTAGGGGAGGTTGGAGCAGGACGTTTTGACCAGGGGTCTTTGTCAACTGCTTACAGTGTGCGCAGTGGACAAAGACCTCCAGGTTGAAACGTCCTGCTCCCACCTTGTACTTCAGATTTCAAGATTGATACAGTGTGTACATGGTAGTGTGCCTGTGACCTATGTGTACATACTGTACTGTACATTACCTTCAACTATCTCATGGCTGCGTTGTATATCCTTACAGGGGAACAGATTAAGAATCACGTTGCTGCAGCGTACAACAGCGCATCGGAAGATTCTCAATGAAGCAGAGGTGAATTGGTAGCTAACTCCTTGGTGCTTTGTGCAATAATCTCACCCCCCCCCCCCCCACACACACACACAGCTAGTTAAAGCTTTGAAGACGGTACCATGGTTTGATGTCCAGATAGTGGACTATAAGTTCAGGTACATGTGCTGTGTAGTTTGTATGTATGTACGTATGTGTGTGCAGTGTAGTTGTGTGTATAACAGTGTGTTGCCATATACCAGGTATGAGACCTCTAAGTCACCCTTTCTGTAGTGTACAGTACGTATATCGAATACAGTGTCCTTAGCTTAAATGGGAGGGGGGGGGGGGGGCATGCATGTGTAAACTGTCAATCATTCCTTCTTCGTGTATTTTTCCCTTTGCAGGCAGTTCTCTTTCTTGGATCAGATAAAGGTATTTAACTGGTACATGTACAGTATATAGAAGTGTGGTTACCCAGACACACAATTGTCATGTGTTTATGATTTGGTGGCTGGTGAAGAGCAGGCCTACACACTGTGCTCTCCTCACCCTCTACAGACCACCCATAACTCAGACATGTTCATTGGGATACATGGTGCAGGGCTGGCCCATGTCATGTTCCTGCCAGATTGGGCTGCACTGTTTGAGATGTGAGTGTCCACATGGGCCAGCTGGGGTATCTGTGTGCGTATGGTGACATCAATCAGTGACAGTGACTCAGCACATGTTTCATGACCAACACAGAAAATGACATTGCTAATGGTGACATGTGATATGTGTGTCTGTATTGCAGAGTATATTCATAACGCCAGTGTGGTCCCTCTCTCACTAATGTCTCTGCTGTTGTACTGCTTCTGTCCTGTCCACCTGTTGCAGCTACAACACAGAAGATGCAAGGTGCTACCATGACCTAGCCCGGCAGAGAGGAGTGGAGTACGCAACATGGGAGGACACGAGCAAGCTTACACCTGGTTCAGAGGTCAGGGCATGTCGAGTGGTCAAGTCTAGAGATGTGTGATGTACGTAGCACTAGTGTGCTGTGTGTGAACTCTTCATCACATCAGCCTATAGAAGCCAGCATCCATGAAATTAGAATGCCCTTAGATATTGCAGTATGAGTGCTGCTATTTACATGACCAACTCGTTTGACACTGTAATTCCTCCCTGCTTTTCCAGGGGATCCACCCACAATCTGGTAAACCACATGCTAAATTCAATAACTATTCCTTTGATGTTGAAGAGTTTATGCGAATAATAATGAGGCTAGCTGACTCGGTATTGCTCAGAAAGAATGCTGCATCACAACAGAGCAAGAAGTTGGAGCAGAGACAGTCCAAGTCTACTCACACACACACAGAGCTATAGCACATTTCACTATAGGGTTGTTGCATCATGCTGCTTTTTGACAAAATGTTTTCTCATTTTGTGTTATTTATTGTTAAATTACATGCCCTGATGTGCTGATATAGTCATTCATCAAATCCATTCTACATACATACATGTTTGTAGTGATTCACCAGCAGAACATAATCTAATGCATTTGTTCTTGTGCTGAACGTTGTGCCAATCACATCTGTTCGATGCATGACATTATTGTGCGTGTATACGTACATAGGTATTATATAACATTTTCAATGTGCAAGCATGCAGTTAACTTAATTTGCTGATAGCTAGGTCTAAAGGGTGTGTATAGCCAGTGGAAAGACTAAGTTAGAGTACAGTATATATTGATCAAGGAAGCTTACACAGGCCGGGCCGAAGGGAGCACTTCAGAGGTGGTCCGGCCAAGTCAGAACAATTTGCCTAGATGGCCACTTGCACAGGCCAGGAAGTACCTTATAATTAGCTATAGAAAAGCATGGCCAGACCTAAAAATCTGGTCAGGCCGTGGCCTCGGCAGCCTGGGCGGTTCTGCTGGGCATGTTACAGTGACCTCGAGCTCACATGCATGATTGCATGCAGCAGCTACATGCAGTATATCAGCATGTACATGTGTATAGTGTTACCAAGTTTGGGCGTGAATGTTGTCTATATGGGATAGGCTACAAATAGGTTAAACCCTCGCTTCTTCCGGTGTTACAGGATATCACCTTGGTGGTCAATTCATATCACCCTCAGGCGATATGATTGACCACCTTGGCGATATCCTGTAACTTCTAAGAAGCTAGGGTTTAACCTATACTTATACACTGTAGAGTAATGAACAAATTGCAATCAATCATGTATATACAAAAAACAATGTTTATGAATTCTCTACAAACTTGTACTACCAAACTGTGCAAAATGGTCTTCAATCATGTTGGGCTTGTGCATGGGTCGGTGTTACAGGTTCATGCATTCCTTTGGCCCTGCCCCTTAGGGTGCTCCCCTTGTGCAGGACTTAGTGTGCAGGTTCATCTGTCTCTCACACACACACATCAGCTGTGTGTAGTTGTCAATCTAGAGCAGAGCAAAACACAGAAATTTACGTATCATGGGCACACAACCACAGGCTATGCTAGTACTGTATGCACACTTACCGGAGAGTAGGCTCTCAAGAGCTCTGGGGCATCGTTGCATAGGAGATAAACAGAGGTAAAGAATACGGACTTCCAGACCAATTAGTGCCGCTGCAGTGGGCACAGGAATATAGCACCAAAGGATTAGGGGAGAGTCAACCAACAGGTGGTGCTACAGTGTGAGTGATACTAAGGGACACTAAGTGAACTCTGACCTGCCCACAGAATCTGTGCCATCTCTCTCTTTACAGTCCTGCAGTGCACTATAGGTATGTCTCAAGTACTTGTACTGTGTGACAGGACGTACACTACTGTATGGGACCAAGCTGAAGGGAATGGGATAGGCGGTTCAGTAGGGGGTATACAGTATGTCCTGAAGTTGCCTATGGGACATAGAGTCACTCCAATAGTCATTTCATGCCACAGTCATACACTGTCACGTATAAATACTACTGCATGTATACTCCTCATACTGAATACACACCATTGCTGGCTGGTCTGCACATGTGCTTCACACAGTCATGACCTGCAGGGGAAGTCATGCGGGACTAATAATTTGTAAGATGTCTGGGGAATGGAAGATAAGACAACTAAATCTTCCAATGTTTTGACACCAAGATGCTTACACATTTCAGATGTAAGTAGAAATGCTGCGTACAGTCGGTGCATGGGAGACATCTGAGGAGTGCAGGGTTCACTCAGTGGGAGACGTCTGAGGAGAGCAGGGTCACTCAGTGGGAGACGTCTGAGGAGTGCAGAATTCACTCAGTGGGAGACGTCTGAGGAGTGCAGAATTCACTCAGTGGGAGACATCTGAGGAGTGCAGCATTCACTCAGAGGGGGATGTCCAAGGAGTGCAGGGTTCACTCAGTGGGATATGTCTGCGGAGTGCAGGGTACGTTCAGTGGGAGACATCTGAGGAGTGCAGGGTTCACTCAGTGGGAGACGTCTGAGGAGAGCAGGGTTCACTCAGTGGGAGACGTCTGAGGAGAGCAGGGTTCACTCAGTGGGAGACATCTGAGGAATGCAGGGTTCACTCAGTGGGAGACGTCTGAGGAGAGCAGGGTTCACTCAGTGGGAGACATCTGAGGAGAGCAGGGCCACTCAGTGGGAGACATCTGAGGAGAGCAGGGTTCACTCAGTGGGAGACGTCTGAGGAGAGCAGGGTTCACTCAGTGGGAGACATCTGAGGAGAGCAGGGTTCACTCAGTGGGAGACGTCTGAGGAATGAAAGGTTTCCTCGGAGAGAGACATCTGAGAAGTGCAGCGTTCACTCAGTGGGATATGTCTGCAGAGTGCAGGGTACGTTCAGTGGGAGACATCTGAGGAGTGCAGGGTTCACTCAGTGGGAGACATCTGAGGAGTGCAGGGTTCACTCAGTGGGAGACGTCTGAGGAGTGCAGGGTTCACTCAGTGGGAGACGTCTGAGGAGTGCAGGATTCACTCAGTGGGAGATGTCTGAGGAGTGCAGGGTTCACTCAGTGGGACATGTCTGAGGAGTGAAGGGTTACCTCGGAGAGAGACATCTGAGAAGTGCAGCGTTCACTCAGTAGGAGATGTCTGAGGAGTGCAGGGTTCACTCAGTGGGAGACATCCAAGAATTACAAAGTTCACTCAGTGGGAGATGTCCAAGGAGGCATAGTTCACTCAGTGGGAGGTGTCCGAGGAGTGCAGGGTTCACTCAGTGGGAGACATCTGCGGAGTGCAGGGTACGTTCAGTGGGAGATGTCTGAGGAGTGTAGGGTTCACTCAGTGGGAGACGTCTGAGAAGTGCAGGGTTCACTCAGTGGGAGACATCCAAGAATCACAAAGTTTACTCAGGGGGAGATGTTCAAGGAGGCATAGTTCACTCAGTGGGAGGTGTCCGAGGAGTGCAGGGTTCACTCAGTGGGAGATGTTTGAGGAGAGCAGGGCCACTCAGTGGGAGACGTCCAAAAATTACAAAGTTCACTCAGTGGGAGATGACCAAGGAGGCATGGTTCACTCAGTGGGAGATGTCCAAGGAGTGCAGATTTCACTCAGTGGGAGACATCCGAGAAGTGCAGGGTGTAATCAGTGGAAGATGCTGGATAATGATGCAGGGTTCAGTCTGTGGTTCTATTTACCAGAGTATTGTAGAGTTGAGTCAGTGGGGGCACTTGAAGATGGGGATGATGCAGTGGGAAATGCCAAAGAGAAATGCAAGCTTCAGTCAGTGGGTAGAGATGCCACAGGAGTAGGGCATACTTAGAGTATGGCTGTGCTCCATGGAGTGTGGGCTGGTCATTGGGAGATTACTAGCGGCAGAAATTGGCACAGGCACTGACAAAACAAAGCCAGTAAGAATGGATGTGCCTTCATTTTCATTGATGTGAGAGCCCATTTCAAGCTAAAATGGATCCATGACAGAAATTAACCATACCACTACACAACCGTCAGATGTGTACTCATACATACGTGGGTCTATCTCATCACAAAGCTTGATGAAAGCTTGCATCGTGCTTCTGCTTCCAGATATGCATCTCCCCCACATTCCACCTCCCACCTTTCTGACTACTCTACTTCCTCTGATGTCTGTCCTCCAATAAAGCCCCCTCAATGCTATCTGCTACGTCATGTCCTACACAGTCCTCTACAGCAGACAAAACTGAGGACCACGTGCGAGGGGATTCCCCTGTACCTCTAGCTTCCTGCAACCAATATTCAAACATCTCCAGACAACACAGATTCACATCCTGAGACTCTGTGGCTTTGAAAGTTTTCAAAATGGCAGCCTCCATTCCCAGATGGACCCCAAGTTGCAGCCATTTGCTGGCAACTGAAGGGACCACCTTCTTCAAAAGAGGTACAGCAGTGGGTTTGCTGTCGAGAAAATTATCTCTTAGGGGGGTCCAGCAAGGCGAGGTAGAGGAGGTACCTACATATGTATGTGGGAGTGACAGAAGTTGGCAATTAATGAAATCATTAGGACCCACTAGAAAATGGATGAAGTGACATAGCTACAGAACGTATGTAAATGGAAAGTTGACTTGTGTTAGGGTCCGTTTGTACGAATATTAGTGATAAAGAAGAAAGAACCAGTAGAGGAACCAAAGCAGTATCAATTACCAGTACAAGAAATGGTATGACATGTCCTGACAAATTTTAAAATGCCCATTAAATTTATGCCACCTGATCAAGCTCCACACTTGTTCTGTGTGCCAACAGTATGATACTGCTGTTCATTTGGGCCAAGGAAGACATATGTATCTTACTATTCAGAAATAAAAGGATGCTAACAATCTGACCATCTTAGAGCTTTAGTTTGAAATACTTAAGTTTTGTATACATTTCACAATGGTATGCTTAGGCCATCACTAAAATGGCTGCTGCACACAGTGGTTCAGCTATATGTTCTACTCGCTCAGAATCATATTGAGAATGGTCAGAGGTTTACATAATGACAAGTCAAATCAGAGTGAAGCGAAGTATGAACAAAACCTCACCAAGAAATGTTAATGTTTAACATAAAGCAGAAATGAAACAACAAGTGGTAAAAATAAACTTGGAAATACTAGGAAATTAGGAAGCATCCAATATCTATCTATGCAACTTTGAGGCTCCATACCAGCCCTACTGTATAATCCCAATCATGCACAGTGGTTTACTACATTTTGATCGTAGTAGTCCTCACCTTCCTCCTTGGGATCCAGTCTTGTCATAATCTGTTTGGCCACCTCTGGTCCCACTGCATCTCCCACCTTGTCAAGCACCACCCCCCAGGTTCGGGGGAGGGACCCAGTCCCAGGCAACCTCTGCAACCATTGGTTGAACAGCTCGCGACAGCACACCTCAACATGGCCTCGCTTACTGGTAGCAATTGCAGCTCGCTTCTCATATGACACCAGCAGGTAGTCCGCAACTGCCTCCCACTGGGCAGCTGCAAAAGGGACCACATGCTCCCGCAGAGTGGCTAGTTCAGGTGTGCTCTGCAGGAGGGGGGCAGAACTAACTGGTACAATATCTCTACCTTGTAGACTTGATTGGATCTGTTCCACTGCAACCTGGCCACAGGCCTTCTCGACAGCCTCCAAGACCACACCAACCTCCCTTCTTTTCCATCCAGTGCCACGGTCATGCCTCAACCAGCAGTGGAGAGACTCATGGCAACAGTCACTAATTAAATCTCGTTTTTGAACTTCAATTACATCTAGTACTGTTGAGCTGACATCCAGGTACAGTGCAAAGTCATACCACTTCACTCCAACATGGTACACCACATGGGAGAGAAATTGGGGTGACAGCTGGGATGAGGGAGGAGTGGGAGTAGGTGCTCCTGCAGAACAAGGGATTAAGGGAGAGGGGGAGGGGAGCTGCATGGGTGTCTTCCACTTGTATGAAAGCACATGATGTACATATTTTCAACCCTACCCTAGCCCTTATCATACATCTTCTCTCTGTGTCAAGGCTACACACACTCCTCAAAGTAGACACAAGTCAGCAAGTGGAATAACGGATAACAAATTAACATACCATTTACCACTGGACAGTGAAGGGGTACACTTGGAGCTGTGAAGATGGTTTGAACCTGTGCATGAGGGTGGAGGGGATGTCTCAGTAGTCTACATACACAACACTGTGACCACATTGCTTGTATATACTGTACAATAACATTATACAGTAAATTAACTGTACAACCACCTAATGTCTCACCTCACTTCCTTCTGTGGCAAGGATGTCTTGTGTCAGCTGCTCCATTGTATGCTTCGTCTCATAATGGCCAATTACCTGCAATAGCACTCTCCAGCTAGCTGCATCATTGTGCTCCAACCAATAGCTAAGCACTTTGCGATACCTATCTCTTAATCGAGCTTGGTCATGTTCCAAATACACTAAAGTGGAAGTGGGGACACCCAATCTAATGCCAACCTCTTCCCAATTGCCAACGTCGACCTTTGGTAGCACTACTCTGACAATGACAGGTAGTTCTGGTCTGTGGTTCAACACCTTCTGCTCATAGAGGTGGGACTCCTCTGTGGATATACCTTGTTCAGCTGTGATGGTCTTTCCTCGTATTTGGCTGAGTACTGCCTGCACTGCTTGCTGCCCAAGTGAACCAGAGGATTCCAGTTTCATCAGTTCCTGGTATATTCGGAGGATGGCTGATCCATGCTGTTCATTAACTTCTTGTGGGAGCTCTGCCCATATGCCATGTCTCCCTCCAGCTCCAGTGATGATTGTGACTGCCTTATCAAGTCCAAACCGTTTCGCTAGGTCCAGAGGACTCAGCCCATTGGGAAGGCAATCGTTTAGGAAGTAGCGAAATGAGCCCCTGGTTGTAAGTACACTAATCACCTCATCATACTTGCAGCTGCTACAATACATGCAAACATGATAAAAACCTTTTGTGTACCTCATTGCAATGATGGCCAATTGTAGGGGGTTCAGTTCACACTCAGGCAGTACCTGCTGAAGAAGGCTATCAGATTGTTTAAATGGCACTGGAAATAACTGCTTCAAGTGATGATAGAAATGGCCAGGCTTAATGGGGTATTTAAGAATTTCACTCAAGCATTCCAAAACCAGCACATCACCGTGTATTGCAGCTAAGCAAACCAGATTATTTAGGTCGATTAGCTGGTGCCTAGAGAAAACAGTCAGTATCTGTTTCAGTTTGTTTGGTACTCGTACCTTATTCATGTCCAAACTATTGAGAAACAAGATTGTCTCAAACATGGAAATAGTACCACCATGCTTTGAAAAGATGTATGGAGACTCAATCTTAATACCAAGCTTTTTACAGAGAGCAAAGTCAACAATCAACTCATCTGGTCTGCGAATATCTGCATAAAATATCCTTAGAACATTTAGTGGAGTCCCAAGCAGTGGTGCTTCTGCGA
The DNA here is from genome assembly GCA_964019415.1 of Ianthella basta. Lineage (NCBI taxonomy): Eukaryota > Metazoa > Porifera > Demospongiae > Verongiida > Ianthellidae > Ianthella > Ianthella basta. Next base: position 3,254,300 of record OZ025879.1, read on the forward strand.
CTGTATTAGCACCTAGCTCCAGAAGTGCCTTGATACAACCAAGATTTTGACAGCTAACTGCATAATGCAGTGGTGTGAGTCCATACACATCTTGCTGATCAATATGGAATCTCCTTTCTGCCAAAAGACGAAGCAATCGAGCTTCCCCTCCCATTGATAGCACATGAATAATTGTTTTGCCATCCATAGTTACCCCTTTCACAGGAAATCCTTGTTTCATCATCATCTCTACAATTTTCCAGTGGCCACCTGCTGCAGCAGCTAGAACAGGGCGACCAAAGGTACCACCAGCTCTAGTTTTATCTGCTCCATGCTCGACCAACTTTAGCACTGTCTTCTCAAACCCACACTTGGCTGCAACATCCAATGGAGTATTGCCACGATTGTCTGTAGGATTCACATCACACCCTTTGCTCAATAATTCCTCTATAACTTTATCATGTCCATACAATGCAGCACAATGCAATACACTGTAACGATTGCCAACTACAGCATTCACAGAACAGCCTTCCATCAACATAGCCTTCACTGTTGACACATGATCATGTGCAGCAGCTTGATGAAGAGGAGTACCTAAATCATCACTGAATATGTCTTTTTCGGCTCCTTGTCTGATTAACTCCAAAGCTGCCTTAGTTTTTCCCACTGCTGCTGCTACATGCAGGGGTGTTGTACCATTGATGGCTTTTGCATTAATGTCACACTCCATACTCAACAGTTCTCTAATTACCTCAGCATTGCCACCTTCAGCAGCATAGTGCATAACACTCGCACCCTTGCCATCCACCACATCAACCAGACAACCTTCCTTCAACATTGCCCTCACAATTTTCACACAGCCACTCAGTGCAGCTCGATGAAGTGGAGTACCAAACTTACTGGAAAATATGTCTTTCTTGGCTCCAAATTTAATGAGCTCCAATGCTGCATCAGTATTTCCTTCACATGCTGCCACATGCAACGGAGACTCACCATTATCATCCACTGCATTAATGTCACTCTGCCTATTCAACAAAGTCCTGATAGCTTCAACGTTTCCACGTTGAGCTGCATAATGCAAAATGCTGGCACCTGTACCATCCACAGCGTTAGCAGGACAGCCTTCCTTCAACATTGCCTTCAGAGTTAAAACTTGACCAAATACTGCAGCATGATGAAGTGGAGTAGAAACATGCTTTCCACCAACTTTGGCCCTATCTGCTCCAAGTCTAATGAGCTCTAATGCCACCTTAGTGTTCCCTTTCACTGCTGCTACATGTAGTGGGGTCCTACCCTCGTTGTCTGTTGCATTAATGCTGCACCCGTTACTCAGCACCTCTCTGATCACTTCAACATTATCACCAAGAGCTGCAAAATGCAACACACTCAACCCCCTGCTATCTATTGCATTCACAGGACAACCTGCTTCCAACATTGCCTTCACAGTTGACATATGACCAAGTGCAACAGCTTGATGAAGAGGAGTACCTATTGCACCGGCACCAATCGCCTTCTCTGCTCTTTGCCTGATCAATTCCAATGCTGCCTTAGTTTTCCCTCCTACTGCTGCCACATGCAGGGGAGTCCTACCATAATTGTCTATTGCATTAATGTCACACTCCTTACTCAACAATTCCCTGATAACTTCAACACTGCCATGTTGAGCTGCATAATGCAAAGCACTCCAACCATTGCTATCCACAATGCCCACAGGGCAGCCTTCATTCAATATTGCCTTTACAAGTGACAAGCATCCATCACCTGCGGCTTTACGAAGCAGAGTGCCAAGCACAGCAACAACTTTGGCCCGATCATCCTGACACTGCATCATGGCCAAAACTGCTTGTGTTCAACCTTGTCCACCTACCCTGTGAAATCGAGAAAATTGAGCATTGATGCTAGCCAAAGTGCATGTGTCCAACCATAACAGTGGAAATAGTAGAGAACTGTTAATATATTACAACATTTGTGCCTTTCAGCTGACAAAAAAATACATAACAGGTAGGTGAAATGTTTGTGGGTGACCAATTTTACGAATAAACCATAAGCTGTGAAATTTATTCTATGCAATGATTTCTACATAAGTCAGGTGTAGCTTGACCCTCACACATGCATGACTATTATTCCTTTCACATGGACCTGTTTAACCTGGGTTAAACCCGGTATTGACCAGGGTTAACTCGTTCACATGCAAGTACAGAAGCGAGTCGAACCAGGTCGAACCTGATTTACCCAACTGGGTTTGACCTTAGTCTCCAGCAGGGTCAAACCCGGGTACAAGGGTACAATACATGGTGGATGCGGACGACTTGGACTGAGGGCAAGAATTCAGCTGTACTGGCAAAGTGGGCAGATGCAGGTGGCCAGTGACAACTACTCGGGTAGTTATCAATGTTGGAGCAGTCAGGGAGATGGTGTATGAGTTGCACAGGTCAGAAATCAAACAACCAGCTCAAAGCCACTTACTTCTCGCCCTCGCACACTTAATTTTCTTTTACTTCTGAGGTGCACACTTGAGGTTTGAATTGATTGCAGGGAGACTATGTCAATTCCTACGTATATATATATATATACATACTAGTGGACAGACCCGCCCTTCGGGCAGGTCTCTCCATGTGCTCGGCGTATGCCAGCTGACCGGACACAGGCTGGTAATGCCATTGCTACTCAGGCCCCAGCTAGTAATGCACTGGCTGGGCATGCATGCTCTGGCAAAGGATAGTCCAGGCTGGCCTGGTCATGTCAGTGTGACTGACCTAACATGTGTGCATGCAATTTATATGGAAGATCACCGTAGACAAACAATGGATAGTTGTAAGAACCTGATGGTTCCTGTGTGTATATATGCAGGCTTTCTGCAATGGAAAGCTATATAATGTACACAGGAATGCTATAATTTATATGTACAAAGGAAAGCTATATGTGTACAAAGAATGTTACTGTGTGTAGCTACATGCTGATGGTTATAGCTATAGTACTTCTCTATAAACAACATTCCTGGTCTCACCACCAGGTGCATAAATGAAAAGGTTGTTAGGACAGCCAACTCTGGAGCAACCCATGTAGAATTGACCATGAGCAAAGCAGTATGGTTCAAGGTATAGCCCAGTGACTTTCAAACTTTGGCCTTGGGCTTTACTGATCGACATTGCAAAACAACGCAAACGCCTAGGATACGGCATACTTTCTTCCAAGATCCAAGATGGCCAACGGTCGGCTCATCCTGTTTTTTTGCCGCGCGCTCCTTGGCAGCAGCTTATTTCAGTACGTCTACCACCTTATATTGAGATGGGGTACAGAGTGCGACGGATGGGAACATTTGGTTGCTATTCGTCGACGCTCGTGGGAGGAGGAGTTCGTGAACAACGGTTAGAGTTCTTCTTTTGTATTGGCAGCATAGGAGCGTGCGCGGAAAACCGTATATTTTCTCCGTAAATCCAAGATGGCGGATGGTCGTTTTGAGGTTTTTCGCCGCGCGCTCCTCGGCAGGGGCCTCTTCGCGCACGTCGCCCCCCTTAGATTGAGACCGGGTGTGGCGTCCGTAATCTGGGAAAGTTTGGTGTCGTTGCATCGTTGCTCGCGGGAGGACTTTGCGGACAACCGTTCTGCTCAATCCCTCTTTATATACAGTGCAAGTTACAATATACACCACTAATCTAAAGTAAATAATAAAAATAAATAAATAAATAACTCACAGGGGGGATTGGTGGCCCTCATGAACATGTGCTAGGTATGGATTTGAAGTACGGGAGATTTTAAGACTTTTAAATGAGATGAAATTTTTAATTAAGTCTTCATTCTTCTACAAGCAGCCTGCAAAATGCTAATATAAATGCACATAGAACACTTAATGTATGGCGCATTTATATTGATGCATAGTGGTATCTTGTATATTAATGCAACTGGGCTTGTTGAGATGTGAAACTTGGTGGACACGTCCAAGTGGTCCACCTTCCTATGTTATTAGCAGGATTTCTTAATTAGTCTCAAAATGGCTGACATGTGAGGTGTATGATTTATTCAACCAGCCAGGCCCGCTCAGTCATGACACTTGGTGGACCTAGCCAGATAATCCAACTGTTCATGTCATTAGCAGGATTTCTTAATTAGTCGCAAAATGGCCGAGAAAAGTGAGGTTCATTGCATATCCCACCAACCCGGCCCCGCTAAGTCGTGATACTAAGTGGACATGGTTAGATGGCTCATTTGCTCATGTCATTAGCAGGATTGCTTAATTAGTCACAAAATGGAGGCAATGTTTTGAACAATCACATTTTGACACCAATTTGTAGGCATTTGCCGCTATGCTGGAGCAGAGCAGCACCCACATGTGCACTTGTTCACAACTATCCAGCCACACCATCCAGCTACTGTACCACCAATAGATAAATACAACCACCATCACCACCACCACAGTGGAAGTTGCAATGAGTAGTATATTATGTGCTACAGCTGCAAGAAAACATACCACCACATCAGCCGCTGCTACCACCTACTACTACCACCACCACACAGTGCAAGTTACAATATTGCAGCCACCACCACCTGTGCCAGTAGAGTATCTGCGCCAGTTGGTCACAGAAAAGACCACCAGTGCAAGTTACAGTAGCCACCACCACATGTGCCAGTAGAGTCTCTGCGCCAGTTGGTCACAGAAAAAGACCATCAGTGCAAGTTACAGTAGCCACCACCACATGTGCCAGTAGAGTATCTGCGCTAGTTGGTCATAGAAAAATACCACCAGTGCAAGTTACAGTGGCCCCGGGCCAGTACACGCACCATTCACACCACGATGTGCCAGAAAGTTAATGCGCTCAATGGCTGAAGAAAAAGACCACCAGTGCAAGTTACAGCCAGTCAGAACCTGCACCGCCGCCATTGGAGTTCACGCTGCAGCAAGTAAATGTAACTTGCCTAAGGGCATGCCATTGAATTTCTTCCCATGCACCCTCAATTCAATGGCATGCCCTTAGGCAAGCTTACATTTGCTTGCTGAAATCTGTTCCATCTTCAATTAAGCGTAGATCATTTAAGCATTTCTCTGAAGCTGATTTTGTTGAAGATCTCTGGACTGTGCCATGGTGCATTGTTGATCTGTTTGATGATGCTGATTACAAAGTGAGTGCTTTCAACACCCTATTCCAAGAGGTCCTCGAAGTCCATGCTCCAATCAAGTCTGTTTGAGTGAAGAAGAATCCTGCCCCATGGATATCAAAATCAGTCTGGGATGAGATGGACAAACGAAACAGACTCCTCAAACTCCACCGGCGAAATCCATCCTCTCTTCTGTGGGCTCAGTTCAAAGCGCAAAGAAACCATGTGGTCTTTTTACCTCATTTCCACCAAGATCCATCCCTCCACCTTGTGGAAATCACTTAAACAAACTTGCAGAAAGGACCAAATGAATTGCGGGACTTCCGTCATCCCCGACCACAAGTCCTTCACCAATGTGCTGAACAACTACTTTGTCTCAGTCAGTTCCAAGGCCTCACCTCCAGACACTGCTTTGTCCTCTTCTACTTACACTACTTTAGTCCCTGTCCTAAATCTCTCTCCAACCCCTCCTGCATGGTGCAAAGAAACTCTTTCGACTTTTAAACCATGATGCGCCACTGGACTTGACATGATTCCTTCATCCACCCTAATTGCTGCCAAGTCAGTTATCTGCTACCCCTTGTGCTCTATTCTAAACTCCTCCATCTCCTCTTCTGTCTTCCCTCAACCTTGGAAGTGTGCTTCGATCAAGCCTCTGCACAAAGGTGGGGACCGTGCTACTCCTTCTAACTATCATCCCATCTCTCTTCTTCCTGCTTGCAGTAAACTGTTAGAAAGATGTGTAAATGAGCAACTGACCTCTCACCTGCATTCCAACAATCTTGCCTTCCCTCTTCAATCTGGTTTTCGCCCTCAGCACTCAACACAAACACTTCTCCTTCACTGCACTGACTCCTGGTACAAGGTGCTAGATAGAAAACAGTTTGCTGGTGTTGTTTTCCTTGACACTCCAAAGCCTTTGATTCTGTTAACCATGACCTTCTGTTTGCTAAACTCTCTGTCCTTGGCCTGTCTTCCTCTACGGTTTCTTGGTTTCGGTCTTATCTTTCTAATAGATCTCAGGTGACACATGTTGGTGACAGCTTCTCTTCAGTTGGCTACCCTTCCTCTGGTGTCCCACAAGGGACAGTTCTTGGTCCTACCTTATTTTCTGCATTCATCAATGACCTTCCCAAAACACTTCCCCCAGATTCCACTGTCCTTTTTGCTGATGATACTTCCATCTACATCACTAGCAATAATCTTCCTTCCCTAAATTCTTCTCTTCAACTCTGCCTCAACTTAGCCAACATTTGGATGCTGAAAAATGGTCTGAAGTTTAATGCTCTGAAGTCAAAGTGTATGCTGATCCACTCATCACGGAAGAAAGTTGATGGTAACCTGGAGCTGTCTATTGATGGTCTTCCCATTGAACAGGTTCGAGTGATGAAGTTTCTTGGCGTGCTCTTGAATGACGCCTTGACCTGGGGTGACCACATTGCCCACATCAGCACAAAGGTCTCTTGCAGTTTGAACTTACTTCGGCGTCTATCATGGTTTCTTCCTAAATCCCTTCTTTTGCTCTACTTCAATTGCAAGTCCTATGTCATTCCGACCTTTGACTATTGTGATGTTGTGTGGTCCAACTGTACCACTTCTGAAGCTAAACATCTTGATACTCTTTTCAATTATGGTTGTCGTCTTGTTCTTCACAAGCCTCGTCTTTACTCTGCCTCATCTACCAGTCAGGAGCTTCAATTTACAACCTTAAGCGACAGAAGAAAGTTTCACATGTGTCAAACAATGTACAAGTGTTTGAACTCCCTGTCTCCACCGTACCTGACATGCCTTTTTGACACTCCATCAACCCACTACACACGTGCATCAACCACAAAGCAACTCAACCTCCCTGTAACCTGTTCCTCCTTTGGACAAAAAGCGTTCAGCTTTGCAGATGCTTTGGTGTGGCGATCCCTACCTGGCCATGTTCGGGTGTCCAAAGACTTTTCTACTTTCTGCAAACTGTACAATTGATGAGCTAATTTTTCTTTGTATAGACATTTTGCATGAATTACCTCATACATTTCTCTGCCCTTCCTGCATGTACCATACAATTATTGATTTTGCTCTTTTTAACCTAATATCTGACAAATGTATCTAACTCAAGTCACAAATTTTTCCCACTTATACATCTTTTTCATTTACCTCATCCCACCCTTTTTCTCCTTTTATTTTGTGGGTGCCTTTGGAGTAGCCTGTGGCTAGTGGTTTTCCCACGTCAAATAAGATTATCGAACCTAACCTAACCTAAGAATGACTCTAGCCGTATAGTTTTGTAGGCGTTCCATTGCACTGGCCTGTGCCACTGTGCACGTACTCCAGACTGCATCAGAATATGTCAAGTGGGGAAGCACGTATGCATTGTAATACAGAGTGCTTTCCTTGGAAGCAACCAAGCAAGTCTCCTGAGGAGATGGATGCTCTTCGATATCTTTGTATCCACCATCTTGACATGGTTATCTCAAGAGAGTGTGTTGTTCACCATCACACCTAGGAACTTGTGGCAGCATACTTGCTCAATGGGAGTACCGCTGAGATGGACATCGATAGGTGGAAGGAACTTACGTCGGCAGGAATGGATGAGCATCACCTTCGTTTTAGCTACATTCACCTTTCCTGCCTACCATGCTTTCTCCTTCTCTCTTGTCTTCACTCTAAGGCAGACCAATTGGGCTAGCAGATTGTCTGCTATGGTATTCCTTACCTTGGCAACCAGTACTGACTCGATTTTAGTACCCTTAGTGTTCAAGTCCTCACTATAAACTCCTTTCGAAGTAATTTTCGTAAGTCTTGAGTGGTCGCTAAATGCAGTTCCTATCTTCTATATGCATCTGTGTCTGTGCAGACTGTCTGCAATACAGAAAGTACCTTTAGATAGCCTCTCTAATAACTTAACCTTGTGCCATCAGCATAACAACTTAGCTTTGGGCTCAGGATCTCAAACAACTTAGCTTCAGGCTGTCTCTACAAGACCTTAGCTAATGAATTCAAATTGAATTAGGGTTAAAGTGCCACTGAAGCGAAATTTTTTATTTCATTTTTAAGTAGTACAAACCTTCCTAAGACAAACTGCCTATCCTTTGTGTTGACGAAAATAGCTCCTTCATACCATTTTTGACGATTTACGCTTGCTGCCCAGCACCAAAATGTGGCGACAGTGCCACACCCCCGTGACGTCACTGGGTTTGCAAAGGTCCCAGGTGTGTATATTTACAATGTATTATCATAGAAGTTCATTGCATCGTTGTTCAATCGTAGAACCTCGAGGTGACTTGATATTGGGCAGGTACATAGCATAACCCATCACAACGGACTGTAGAGGGTTTCGGCTTCGTAGGCCTTCGTTTAGTGATGCTACTGGGTGTGCAAACCGTCGAAGGGTGTAGCTATGTTGAAGCATAGCGCAACGTGGGATTCTGGGCTCTATGGCTGAAGAAAGCGTTGTTTCCTCCTCTTCTTCTGTTATATACATCCAATGGAGAGTTGTCTGAAGAAGATCTTGCCGAGTACTCGTCGCTCGTTAGACCCTATCAAGACGAACCATTGGCTGGGGAAGATACCACGGAAACGAAGACAAACTCGACGCAGATGGGCTCTCTCCGGGAATCCTGCAAGACAGATACGAAAGAGCCGAGACATCACAGTGTCATTATTACATGTGGGAGAGGCTGCCACCGTGTCTTACCTGCTTTGTGTGTCTTCGTTCTCCTCTCTGGTCGCGATCCGTATAAGATAGCTGGTCTTCTGTCGGTGGAGCTATTGTGTCAACGTTCGGCACGGATCCCTGCTTCAGAAGGGTACGAGGCGTTTTATCGGCTGCTTCATCTCCCAAAGATAGCTTGTGCTGGAAGCAAGTCGGCTAGAAATGTGCGGAACAGAGAGCAGAGTGTTCCGATGGTTCGAAGTTGGCCCTATGACGCCGAACGAATTGAGTCCACAGTCTCCGTAAACGGACATCTTCTGGGAAGCGGCGCATTGAAAACTTTATTCGGCCCACTGGCTACGCAGTACCTTACACCGTGCTTGACATCGTTTTCAGCCATATCTTGGCAATGTAAAAAGTTTCCATTTGCAAACCCAATGACGTTTTCTGACGTCACAAGTATTGCGCAAGAATGGTCGCCACTTTTTGGTGCTGGACAGCAAGTGTAAATTGTGGTGGATTTAGAGGGGGGATCCAGGGGTGCAAAGGAACCACCCTTTTGTTAGTTTTATGTACGACTTTGAGCAGTTTTTAGACCAGAAAGAAGCGTGGTATATCAGGGGCACTGTGTGCGCATCTAATTACTTTAGAACCCCCCTAGATCCTGGATCCGCCACTGATACCCCTAACCTACCCTAGTCGGGCGTGATCTCAACAGGGCTATACTTCAAGTAGCTAGCTAGATTGTACCGTTAGAATAGTAGTGTTGTGCGGTAGGATTAGCTAGACCATACAGCTTACCTAACCAGTCCAGTTAACGGACAAGCAGCGGGTAGGCCAAGTTTATTATATGTCAGGAACAAGTCACCTCGAGCTCAGCTGCATGTACATGTGTTGATCAAGAATGAACGGCCGGACGGCCCGCTCACGAGGACAAGTTAATTATACCTTGGCGTCAATTTCCAACTGCGGCGACCTTCTCTCAGAGCACTAGTCTCGTTCCCAGCCCCCCGAAAGGTCTGGCACATTTGCTCGATATTTTGATTAATTGAAAACTTTCGGCATGTCTCATCACGTGCACACGGATTGGGGCGCTTGCCAGAATCGCCTCAAGGGGCGGTACGGACATTGTGTAAAACTGTACGCCATTTCCCGGACAGCTAACGATAAGCCAGCGAGAAGTCAGGAAAGGGTGTAATTCAGCAGAAAAAACGCTTATATTTACTGGAAAAAAATCTGTTCCTCTAGAGGTGGCGAGAAAACGAGCCGTTTCGTCGAGATTGCCTAGCGACATCATCCTCAGTAGCTCCCGCCATTTTCCCTACTCTCGGACATTTTTTCCTAAAGTGGGACAAGCATTAGAAATTACGACGCTTTCATTTAAACTTCATTTAAGTGGATAAGATCGGTAATACAGCCATGAAATCAGCTGATCTTTGCATTTGACTCCCACCTCTGCCTTTCTTAGTTTGTCCAGCAGCGAGTTGATGTACAGTGAGAAGAGCACTGGTGACAGGACACATCCTTGCCTGAGCCCATTCACCACCCCAAAAGATTCACGAAGTATTTCGCCAACTCTCACTTCATATCTTGACTCCATATAAGCCGAGTTCAAAAACTCCATTCTATCCCCCCCCCCCCCCCCACACACACACACACTTCGATTCACCCTGTCACAGGCCTTCTTAAATTAAGTCAATAAATGCAGCAAACATCCCTTTCTTCCTTCTAGCCATCATTATTTGCCCCAATAGACCACAGTCAAAATCTGATCTCTACATCCCCTACCTCTCCTAAAGCCACCGTGCTCCTCGGCTAACAATTGCCTTTCTTCTACAACCTTCAAGAGCCTTTCTTGTACAATTATGCACATTGCCTTGTACACCACTGACACCAGAGATATCCCTCTAAACTCATCTGTTCTACAAGCTTCCCTAGTCTTTTTCTTTTGGTACTGGTACCACAACACTACTCTACCAAACTGATGGGACCATTCTATTCAACCAGCACCAATTGGAACAGCTCCTGCCCCACCACACGTCTAGCAGCATTTCCCTGTTTGTCATTTCCGCTGTGAGACATCTTTCCCAGCTGCTGCCTTAACTTTTAGTTTCTGCAGAGCCTATATCACTTCCTCCTTAGTAAAGGCCCCACCCAACATATCACTCCCTCCGTCACCCACTTTTTCCTCTCTTCTGCCCACCTCCTTGGCCACCTCTCCACCATTAAGTACCTCATCAAAGTGTTTCCTCCAGACTGATACTGCCTCTCTCCCTGTTCTAACAGATCCTTCAGCATCAATAACCTTGCTTACATCTACTCTATCTCTCGCCTTGTCTACCACCTTCAACCTCTTCATCATCTTCCACCACTTCCCTGGGTGCTTTGCCAACCTTTCCAGTTCCACACACCTTTGATTCTCATAACTCTTCCTTGCCCACCTTTTAAGCCTTCCTCTTCTCCCAATACCCCTTTCTCAGTATTCTCCTCTCATCCAAACTCCTGCATTGCAGCCATTGTAATTCTGCCTTATGGAATTGTCTCCACAACCCCACAATCTCCTTGGTAAACCAGGGTTGTCCCCTGTCCCTGGAGCCTATCTTCACCTTTACTTCAACCAACCCCCTTTTCAGCAATGCCACTACCTCCCCACATATCTCATCTGGCTCATTCTGATCCTTCTCAGCATTTCTCAATTTGTTCTCCAACTTCCTGATGCTTTCTTTTTCATTATGGAAGTAATCCTCTGGTACCACAAATTCTTCCTGGCCTCTGGTGGCTTCTCTTCCTTGACCTCCTCACTTATCCCCTTCCTCAGAATATCCCATTGCAACAGTGAATGATCCAGCACCCTCACTGCAATTCCTTCAAGCTCCACCTCTTCAATACTTTCATTCATAGTAGTCACTTTAAAGTTGCCAATCAATCCAATATTCTGCCCTCTGATAATGCAGTAATCAACCACTGACGACCTTCGCTCTGACACACATGTGAACCTGTCTATTTTTATTCTGCCATTCACTACTACCATGTCCACACTTCTAACAATGCCCACAATAGCTTCACCCTGGTTGTTCTTCACAACATCAATCACTTTTCTTGTAGGTATACCTTCCCTATCCATAATTGAAATCCAATTTACCACATCTAGCATTGTATGCACATATAATTTGCAATAGAAATTTTCTCAAATTTGCTCCACTCATGAAATTTACAAAAATTATGGTTGCGAACATTTTGCAATATATGGTATGCACATACACATTATGTATGAATGCATGATTCACACACATTATGTATGAATGCATGATTCACACACATTATGTATGAATGCAGTGCATGATTGCATAATATTCGTGGAAAATGCCCATGCACGTGCATGTTCATCCTGTAAAGGCCTGCATGTGTAATCAAGCTTATGGCTTTTTAAGTGCACAGTGGCTAACCTATATTGCTGATAAATAAATGTACCATTAATCTGATCATGCAGATTATATACAGAACTGCATGTGGCGATGAAAAACATAGCTACAAGCGGCATATATATATATAATACTGTAACACTTTCGTAACATGCATGCAAGAAGTGACAGCAACAGTGATAAAATTACTACAACTTTATTTATATTAATGTTCAGACACAATGCAATTACATAATTTTATAGCTGCTCTTTTATGCTCACTGCTAGTAGTTATTGTATGATTATACACTTATGATTGTTCACCTACTTACACGTACATACTAATACAGATACTACTGAAATGTAATTAGGTATTCTGGATAGGCATAGAAGTTCTCCTTGGTGACATAGATCTCTGAGCCGCCTGTGAAGGCTCGCACACACGTGTACTGTCGCTCAACTTGTCCTTTCTTTCTATCACTGGAGGTCCGAGTTGGAAGGACCTTGCCTCTCTGCCTATCGTCATGGGTAGCACCTCCTGTCAGCACACGAGCCACCAGCATCTGAGACCAACCAGCTGCAGATGACAGCCTGTGGGCATATCTTTGGGAGTATGAAGCATTGACTGCAAAATAGCAGCCCTCTCCCCACATACCTTGTGCACTCCTTCTCATGTCAAAACCAACTTCACCAGCATAAATTGCTTCAGGATTGGTGGTACTAGTTCCATGGAAAAGCAGCTTCTCTAGATCTCCTGGATGTGCAATTCTTTTGAGGTGCTTCTTCTTATGCTGATAGTTAGCCCATAAAACCTTGTTCTGGATTCTCTCAATTCTTGCTATTTTAGCACTGGGGAGAGTGCTCTTAAAGATCCCAGCCACCTGCTGGTATTCAGGGCTCTCCTCAAGTAAAACAAACAGGTCATATTCTTTCTCTTCCATCTTATCCCAGTGATAAGGAATATCTGCAGCAGACAATATGACAGCGGTGCTAGCAGCAACCTTAGCAAGATGGAATCTTTGGAATCACATAATGTACAACAACAGCAATTACATCTATGCATAGTTACAGTCATAGAATGGACATATGTAAGTACAATAATAATTGGCTGCTGCTACTGCCACTGGAAATGCGGTGGTTACTGGTGTCACATAATTGCTTCTGCCACCGGCCGGTGTCTTTAAAAGCCATAGGGCTAGCTACTCCAACTACCGGACTGTGTGATTAACCCTAACATTAACCCTAACCCTAACCCTAACCTACCGATATTTCGGTGGCAGCAGCCATTCCGATAATAATTTAATACAGTCAACAAGGCTGAAGCATACATATAAAGTAAATGTTAAGTTACATATTCACATGCGCAATACTATATATGCTGCTGTGTATGCATAATTATAACTTGCACAAGGACAGCAAGATTATACGTTGCTTGTTCCCATGCATGTAGAAGTTATAACCCATGCAACCCAGTAACTGAATGCATAATATGGCACTCATTAAAGTACTATATGTAATGTAATACCTGCTTCCTTTGTAAGCCTCTTGATGTTGATTTCCAATGTGTCATCTGGGAAGCAGTCTCTGAAGAGCTGCAGCTTACTGATTGCCTTCAGGAACTTTAAGGCAGCCGACAGTGTCTCCTTTGCAGTTGCTGTTGAGTGACTTAGCACTGGAGCAGCAGGAGGAAGATTGTCATCCGGAAAACGACAGCAGCGACCATGTCGACTGACTAGATGAACGAACTCATCAGTTTCCTTCACTTCCTCTGGAAATCCTTTGCTCTTCTTAAGTTTCTCAAAAAGGTCTACAACATTACTTGATGCTGCTAATTCATGTTTAAGACCACAATAAGCTAGAAACACAGCCTTCAAAGACTTCTCCACTATCTCATGTGAATAAAAGCACACAGCTTCTGGGTATTCACAGGTGCTTAGTGCACCACCTTCCTGCTCAGCTTCTGCTGCACTGGTCATGGGCCCTTGGACTATGTCCACCAGTTGCTGTGCCAGCTTGAGGTCATGGCAGGCTTGTGTGAGCCACATCTGAGCATCCTCGACACTAGTTTCGGGTTGTTGCTCAACCACTGGTGTGTAGAATGTTGCCCTGGGTTGCCAAATGTTTATGGGCGTATGTCCACTGGCTGGGAACACTCCGTAGCCACCACTACTGCCAGAGGCTCTTGAGCTACTAGGCATCATGTGCCCACCACTTCCAATGGAAGGGACACCTGTTGACTGCAGAGGAAATGAACTGAGTGGAGCTCCTGTACTAGAACCATGAGCTCCTGCAGTGGAGCTAACTTGTCTACCACCATGACTAGCTGGATAACCTGCTGACCAAGAGCTCAAGTGTGAGTAGCGGGTAAGCTGGTGTGCATGCATACTTCGTGTTCCAGCTGATGGTGGGGATGTTGGTACTTCATCCTTATGAACAGGAGGTGGGCGTGGAACAGCAACCTCCTCAGGAGGATCACCTCTAAGTACAGCGACCTTCTTCTTCAGTGAGGCAATAAATGTTGCGTGGTCACCAGTGATGCCTTTAAACCACTTCTGCACTTGCTCTACAAATAGTTTTGAAACCCTAGCAAAATCTAACGGTCCCTGTCTCACTTGATTCAAAAAGTGCAATTGAAAAAGCAATCTCTCAATGCCAAAGTACTTCTGGTCATTTGCTACATTGTCAAGCAATGACATTACTTCCACCAGGTAGCTCCGCAGCTGCTCTGAGCGTCCTAGAGGTATCTCTAAAAGGACCAATTTGTCCCCCAATGCAGCGCTGGAGAGACCCTCACTGTCTGACTGACGGTTCAGTAAAATTTTAAGGTGTTGTATCTGACTAGGAGACAGGTACTTGCACACTAAAAGCGAGGTGATGGCATCAGCTGCAGCAGCTGAAGACTCTGTCCCTTGCTGACCTGGGAGAAACACACACAGGCTTGGCGGTAGAGGATGGGAACCCAACCAAGGTACCTCAGTAACAGATGCTACTTTACATAACTTCAGAATACCATTTGCATCACAGTACATGGCCTGCTCATTGGCTCTAAAGTTGCAGACTATAACCAGTTCATTGTCCTCAACTTCAGGTGGACCACTCAGAATATCTCCATTGGGTACAGTGCTAGTAGAGGTGTATCTCTTAATGTGCAAATGATCTAAGGCTCCTTGAATCTTGCCTGGCTCAGTGATGCATCTGAGAATGGCCTGCAGATGTTGTGTGTCACTGATGAATGGCCCTAGGATCTTGCTTAGTTGCATCACCACTTCTGAAAGCAAGTCATCTACTTTGTCATGGAACCTTACATACAGCACCGGGGCAGAATCTGCTGTATCGCTGTCATCCTGCAGGTCAAGGAAGCAGGGCATGTCTTGGTTTACGGCTCCTGGGATGACTTTACTATTATACTTGAAGCATGTTTGAATCTTACGCACACACACACACTTCATCCTGCAAATCCTTTCAAGGGCCCTTTCACAGTCTCCTGCAAGGGGTCCACTGGCAAGTTTGTGATGCATGATCCTCTGGATGCCAATTTGGAAGTCAGATGAATTGACAAAGTTGAGCAGTGTGATCACACTATCGCAGCCAAATTCACTGCCATGCTGCTTGGCATACACTTCCTTGGCGCAGAGATTGTACTCATCCTTCAGTACTGCACTGTCAATCTCCTCAGTCACAAGATCTGACAGCTTGCGCACATTGAGACAAGAAGGAAGCGAGTGTGCGGCTATAGGAGGTGGAGTAACAATGAATTTAAAGCTGTGCTGTGCTGCTTGAGGTAATTTGTCTTGGATCCAGTCATTATCACACAGAACAAGTTCTTTAGAAGGCAACAGCTTACCACAAGCTGATGGGAGGTAGACCTGGTCACCTTTCTCAATTGCTGTGGTAATTTGTTTCTCTGCTTGCCTTGATGCATCATCTCCATTGCACAATAATATTACTAGATCTGTGTAAGCTGCACGGGCTGCTTCAGTTAGGTTTGGATCACACCGGAAATACACTGACTGATGTCGCTGCATATCATCGTGGATATCTTTAAGAAGTGAAAGGTAGTGTGAGGCATTGAGGCAGCGCTGGATGCCAACCTGCTCTCTAAATGCTCGCAGGCTTGCATCACTCAAGTAGTCTGGTACCACACAAAGAAGGTGGCTGTACGGTCTGCTTTCATGGCCGACTTGCTCAACCAGCTTGTCCCCTTGCATTACTTGGAAGCTGTCACTTGACGCAGATGGCACAAAGATACATGGCTTTCCTTTAAGAGAGACACCACCTGCATCTCTTGATAAGAACTGATAGTGATTCCTGAAAACTGCCTGTAAGCTATGCAGGGCCTCTCTGCAGTTGGCACTGGAAGTGATCTGGCATGTCTCAACCAAGTGCACCAAGCAAAGGAGGTTTTCTGCCACTACCTCTCCAGATAGTGGTACAACACCAGCAGAGAGACTTAGCCATGCTGTTGTGGCCTTGTCCATAAAATGTCTGGGGAACAATTGGTTTGTTCTGATCACTGGCTTGTAAAGGGATGCCAGATTGGCAAGTTCAGAATCACATACCACTGATCCTCGGAGACAAACGAAACCCCTGCTCTCAATGCCTAGCTCAACAACACCAATATCTCTAAGGCTGGTAGTTAGGTCATGTGGAACATATCTTGGAATGAAGGTTGTATCAGCAATCAATGACCACAGTTTGTGCACTTCGTCCACATCCTGACCTTCTTTGTCCTCTTTAGCTAGGTGCTTCAAGTGGTCCAAGATCACACATGACTTTTCCTTGGCTATTTTAGGAGGGAGACTCTGTATTTTTTCAGCAAACCTCTTCAACTCTTCATTGCTAACTTTCTGCTGAAGGCCTAA
The DNA here is from genome assembly GCA_964019415.1 of Ianthella basta. Classification (NCBI taxonomy): domain Eukaryota; kingdom Metazoa; phylum Porifera; class Demospongiae; order Verongiida; family Ianthellidae; genus Ianthella; species Ianthella basta. The sequence continues at coordinate 3,271,279 of OZ025879.1, forward strand.
CTCTCTTAGAACTTCGAGCCCATTTTGGTTACACCATGGTGGCTGAGGAAACACTGTTGCAGGCAAGAAAGTGCTCAGGAGCTTCACTTCTGGGTCAAATAGTTGCACAGGTGAGCAAAATTGCCCCCTGCAATCAATAAAAGGACATTCTTGGAGTTTTGTTTGTAGATCTTTTGATAATTCCTCTTTTCCAAGAATGAACCTCAAGTGCACAAGTTTCTGTTCAGCAGAAAATGTGTGAGAAGCAAGTGCTGGAATGATGGTTGTTTGGTAGAACTCAACTGGTGTAGGCACTGAGATTCCCAACACTTTGAAAAACTTCTCACAGTTCTCATACAACTGGCAAATCGTGATTCTTTCTTGATGGAGTGGTTGCAACAAATTTTCCGGAAATTCCTTACTGTTCACAGCACATATATCATCAGTCTCACCAACTGACACCCATTTGTATGGGTCCAAGAGAAGTTCAAATATTTTGAGCTGTTTGACTGTGTTTGCATGCTGCTGCAGTTCAGGACACTTCACAAGAAAGCACATGAAACTCACAACATCCTCCCTTGTCTTCGGGCAGAATTCACTAGGTGGTTCATGTGCATCTAGTACAGTTAACACAGCAAGAGGATCAGTGGGATTTGACAACAAAGGATCAATGACGGCCTTAGCTCTAGCCTGGTTGGCTGCCTTATCAACTTGCTCCCCTGCACCTGAGCTTTCCCTTGTTCCAATGGGTAAGTTTGTGAAATCCACTACAGGAAGCTCTAACTGTGATAACAGTTCAACTGATCCATATTGCCTCAGAACTGTATGAGCCATGTTGACTGGCACAATAGTTCTTAAGCTGGTTGGAATAATGGCAATAGAACCAAAGATCTCTAATGCATGTTGCCTCTTCTCCGGGTTGTAATCTAAGATGTACTTCCACAGTAGGCTAAGCAAAACACGACTGCCATCACTCACTGGAACCACTTTGTTTCTAGGGAGTTCAATGTTCTCAGCAATAGCTGTAGCAGTGATGCATTTCAGTAACTGCAAAGTCTCCAGTTTTACATACAATCTGCTGTCTTCTCGTATCAATGGAGACACAATGTTGTTCCTGCACTTGGAGTTTTGAGGAATCAAACCTACAAAACTGAGAGTGAACAGAGGTTGGTGCATTTGGACATGTTTGAGCTCTCCAGTATAGGACAGCATTAGTGGAAGACCTTCGACCTCAGCAACATTTTCACCAGTAATGTCTTGCAAAACATATCTCAGCAATGGCACAATATGTTGGATAATAGCACTTTTAAGCCTGTCATAGTCTGGACGTTGTGTTGCCTTCCGCAAAGCAGCTCGGACCAGACAAGGTGTAACTCCACCATGATAATTGCATTCTATAGACTCCACTGTGTGCTGTAATGTAGAAGGAGCTGCTACAATGTTTACTCCAATGGAAACCAGCATTGGTGTTAACAAAGTGTGTTCCGCTGCAAGGAACCATCCTTTGCTGTCTGCTTGATCATCACATGACAGGGCATGCCAAAACAAATGTGCTGGCTCTTCTTTACTGCTAGCAGCCAACAAAACTTCAGCATTCATCTCCAGTAGTCGCTGGCAAACCTTTAGTGATATAGTCTTCAAGACAACCGTACTGGAACTGTCTGATGATGGGAACAAAGAATAGTACCAGTCTTGAGTCTCCTCTGATAGACTAACATGTTGTTTGCAGTAAACAAGAAGTTCAGCATATGCATTTGCCAGAGTTTCGGTGAGAGCGGTGTTCCAGTCAGACCTTTCTATAAACTTTCGTAAAGGATCAACTGCAAACTGGCCATTAACATGCACTGGAAGGTCAGTGCAGTCAGGTAGAGGCAGGGAACAGAAAAGCAGACCATCAACCCTGCCATAAACAGGTGCTGCTACGGCTGCTATAGGTAGGACATGCTGCTCTTCAAAGCTGGACCTGATCATTTCCTCATTCATGTCACTCCCTCCAAATCGGTGGCAGACCACCCACTTCATGCTTTTTTCTTCAGATTGGCCAAGACAGCAAATTTTCATTTCTGCATCATACATGTGACTGAAACTCTTTGGGATATCCTGACCAGGGTTCTTTAAGATGCCAATAGTTGGGTTTAGTTCAGCGGCAAAGGTCATGTCTTTAGAAGCTACTCCAACAGACCATTCATCAGTAATCCTTCCATCTTCAGAAATTTCTACCAATATGATTCTCTGCAAGTGATGGAGAAACAGAAGCATTTCAGGTGCTTGCATCTTCAAAGCTTCCAGTAATTTCTTTAGCTTGTCTTTGGTCATCCTCTCTGCATTCCATAATTTACTAATTTGACCCTGTGATCTCGTGAGAGGTAGCCTGAATACTACATATCCATTTGGCCATGATGTGGTACTTTCTTCAAAACAGCCTGGCAAAGACACTTGATTCATCTGATCTAGCAAAAATGGTTCAAACTGATCTGCAAATTTTGTGGAAGTCTTCTCCTTTCCTTTCAGTTTGTAGCGGAGCCCATGACGCACCTTCTTTCTATCATGTGGCAGAAAGGTGCCAAGTGGATCAAACACACAAAAGTTCTCCCGTTCACCTCCAGCTTGATGTGACAAGAACATGGGACAGTCTGTTACATGGTAAGCAGCATTGAATCCAAGACCAAAGCGGCCAATTTTGTCAACTTCATCCTGTTTGCTTCCCAAACCTAGTCTGGAAATGCCTTTAATGTCCTTCTCAGAAAAACTCTGATTGTTATACACTAGCAGGGATGGCAGTTTTTGCAATGTCTTCCATTTCTCTATGTTCCCAGATACAGCAAGGGACTGGGTGCCAAAATCACACCTGTGATCCAATATGAATGCAATCTCTGTTGCACAAGCATCATCTGCATTTTGAATAAATTCCTTGAAAAGTGACACATCATTGGCTTTGTACTGGGCTAAGATGCGGTTAATCCGAACCTCCAGTGGTTCGTGTTGTTCAAAGGATTCTTCCAGAGCAAAGTCAGGATCAGTTAATTCCCCAAGAATGATACTGAGCACATCCTTCACACCAACGTACTTGGCTTCTAGCTTTGGTATTGAGGTATGTAGATAGACAGTAGAGTCAGGCATGATGCTGACAAGCTCTGCATTGATGTCAGAAGGGTCTTCAAACTCTTTGTTGACTAGTTCATTGCTTGGTTGCATCACCTCACCAGTGTCTGGAAGGTAAAACTCTCCAACTTGGTACTCCTTTTCTTTGGATACCACTGAAACTAGAGCACGGATAAAACATACAAGTTGTTCACCCACAGCTGAAGTGCCATAGTCTTCAAAAATTCTCTTGAGCAATATCTTTACACGTTCAACAGTAACAGTGGACTTCACTCCAGAGGCTGTGAGAAGACGTGGATAGTTCTTTGACAGCTCCTTGTTCACTTTAACAAGATAAGGATAGCAAGAGTCACCATGACTGAAAGTGAGCACCATCTGAGATGGCCTGTGAAACCTTCGGTCCTGCCAGAGGAGGGGTGAGTCACCACACTCCCTTTGTACCTGTTTGGCAAAGTCTGAATTTATCAGGTTCATTTCCAAATGTGTGTATATCTCGCTCAGACATTCATTTAGGTAGTGACTTTCCACTTCACTCATTTCTCCAGGGCATTCTGCATCCCAAGCTACTATCCTTCTCATATGATTCCATACCTCTTCTGGAGACGGCGAATGCTTCAATCTGAAAACATCAAGGCATGGTCCAACTAGTTCCTTGTTTGCAACAGGTGCAAATGTAAACACCAATGGAAGAGCTGAAGGGGGATAAACATCTCTTGGGCAAGCAAATTTCATGTCTTCATACCATGGCATTGTCAAGCCAGGCTCTGGCCTATGAAGAGGAAAGAATGCAATGCTGGACAGGTGATCTAACAGTTCAGTGCTGCTACGGTGATGTTCAGCAAGATAGCAGGCTAGTGTAGAGCAGTAGAGGTTAGTTTCATCATCAGGCAAAGTGAGCACCATCTCTGCTCTTGTAACTACATCCTCCTCCTTCAGACAGTCTGTGTGCATTCCTAGCGAAATCAGTGTTCGCATAGCATCATCACTGTCCAAGAACTGTGAGCAAGGAAACCTGTCTTCATCTTCCTTGAATAGTATCCTGAATGTGTCTGTGGGAAGGAGCAGATCTTCAACAAAGGAGAGGTGCCCGTTTGGCTCACATGGAATGCAAGCTGTCTTCTTTAGTGCTACTTTTAGGCTATTGTTAGTACTGTCAACAATGTCAGTCAGTGTTTGGAAGTGGGCAACAAAGAACAAGATCTGACCGTCTCTAACAGCTTTGTCTGTGATCTTATCAAGGTTGGGAAGCAGTACTTCGGTGTAGTACTCTATTACAGACACCTTTCTGACTGAGGCTTCACCTCGTGTCAAACCATGATAGAGCTCCTTAGAAACATCAACCATGTTGAAGTCTTGCATTACCAAAACATCCAAAATTTCACCACGCAAGCTTTCAAATACAGCATTAGAAAAGGAGCTATCTAGAACACAAGCTTCACAAACAGGTAGCCACATTCCACCATTCTTCAAGCTCCAAAGCAAAGGATAGTCACTGTCATGGACAGCCTTCTTGAAAGACTGTTTCAATTCCTTGCTAAGAGGATGGTCAGAAGGAGCAAGAAGAGGCCATAGACTGTAGTAAGACTGGAGAGTAGCCTGTGTGACATCATGAGAGTAGCACTTGATGGTCACACTGTGAAGAACCTTCAATATAGCCTGAGTTAAGGGTTCCTGAATGAGCAGCCTGTTCCAAGAATTGGGAGTATGTGCTGAATCTTCCAACTCAGAAAGGTGTCTTCTGTCCTTAGACACTTCAAAGTATCCATTGATCAGGACCTTAAGGTCAGTGGAGATAGGAAGTGGGAGGAAGCAGTGGAGGTAGCCCTTAACTGGGCAAGGCATCCAAAGAGAGTTATGTTCAACTATCTGTACAGCCACTTCTGCAAAAGGAATGGACTCAGCTGGCCGGGTGTACAGAGATCTAGCACTGCTCACACTGTCTAAGACTGATGCTACCAACCAATGAATTTCTTCTGCAGCTTTGTCCTTCATTCGCTTGACAATCATGAATCTTGTTGTAGTTTTATGTGTTTTCAACAATTCAGAGGTAGACATTGTATTGTCTTCACTGATGTCCTGGGTGAGATATCTTTGGATCAAGTCTGTTGGTGAGTCTAACTTCTCTTTAGTCACAGATAGAAGTTGCTCCATGTTGGAAGGATGGCTATTGGGTTGCAGTTCATAGAGCTCAATATTTGTTACATTTCTCAGGAAAACAAGCAGAGTGTCCGCAGCACTGTAGAGCATAGCTGTTAATTGAGCTACATTTGATAGGTCAATAGATGTGTCAGAGATTTCACTTTTCTCAGCTAACTCTTGGGTGCGAAAGGGAAAACGAAACAATGTTCCATCGAAGCCATCTTCTCCTAGGCAAAGGAGACTACAGCCAAACAAGTCTTCATACACTGCTACATGGCCACTGAGGAATTCCTGTAAATCTGATCTTTCTTCCAAAATGTCCACACACAAACCGGGACTGTCTCCCACCATGATGTCCTTGATGTATTGCCTGTGTGGGTCAAAGATGGTGAGTTGAGTCCTACTCACGAAGCTGGGAACATCTGTCAGGTGATAGGTTGCACAGAACCCGAGACCAAATTTTCCAATCTTCAATGGATCGCACTTCTTGGTGGCACCACCCAACTCACATATGTTAGCAAAGTCATCGTCGCTGAACACACTGTCATTGTATGCATACAGAGCAGGACCTTGCCAGTGGCCAAGTTCATCAGTGAGCAGATTCTCTTTTGGATGCTGTCTCCAGTCCAGAAGGAATTTGACTTTGGTGGCTCCAGCATCGTCAGCATTCTGAATCAGTTCCTTGAACACATCGATGTTGTCCTTGTAATCCTCAACAATTCCCCGTAGCCTTCGTGTGAGTGATTCACGTTGGCCACTTTCCTTCACCTTGAGTTTCAGCTTCAGCTGTCGAGGGGAGGCAATCTTGCTTGACACTGGATGCACACCAAAGTACTTTGCTAGTTCTGCTGGAACCGTGTTGTGTGCAAAGGTGAAACGTGATTGTAGATTCTCGTTCTTCTCTGACCATCTGCGGTCATCAAACACGGCTTTGTCAGGGAAGCACAGACTGCCTCTGGAAGTTGGGATGAGGGCTCCATCTTTATACTCTTGAGTTTTCATGAACCATAAGATGTCCACTGCCATTCTGATGTGTTGCTCTGCTAGTGGTTGCTCTGAGCATGTGTCCTTCATTTCACGCAACACTTCAACACAGTCATGCACTTTGAACTGTTCCTTCACTTCAAGTGTGTGCCAGAGGCAGCCATATTGCCTCAAGCACTCAAGATCAGCCTGGGTCTTGCGATAAGGATTAAGTGTCGACAACCTTGAGGGCAAGCTCAAGGCAACTACATCTTGCTTAACAAAGCACTTGTCAGTTCCATCCCAAATCATGCCTCCTTCATGGAAGGCTACATCAAACGTTGCTTTGAGTGTGTCTGCATTCTGCTGAGCTTCGTGATTCAGGTAATTATACACAGCTTTGGCACTCTCATCAATGGCTTTCCAGTCTTCTTCATTCAGAAGCTCGTGTTCCTCACTGACACACTCTACCAGTGCAACAAGATGATCCAGCACTACGATGATAGGGGGCTCACCCTTGAACTGAAGGGTTTCATGGCACCTTGCATCAACACTTGAGTCAAGCACAGGACACTGGGTGAATACAAGCTTTTGGAATTCAGGAAGGTATAGGTCTACAGGACAGTACAGTTGATTAGCATTTCCGCTCCATGGGAGATGAGCAATGCTGGGATTTACAGCTGCCAGTAAGAAGGGGACTTCAGAGAGGTGTTCCAACAGAGATTCCTGATCACTACCGCTTTTTAAGTGGGTGCCAAACAAGTAGTTAAGAAAATCACTGATTCTTTTCTTTCGTTCTTCATCAACAAGAGTGCGAATGGACTTTGCCCGCTCAATGACTTGTCCTCCTTCAAGAGTATGGTATTTCATGCCAAGTTCCCTGAGCGATGTTACTACAGCTGGTTCACTGTACTTTGACGTGGGAAACCTTTCTTCATCGCTGTTGAACAGACAAGCCAGTGGGCTGTTTGGCTCAATGAGGTGTGATGGAGGCACAAGCCTGCTTTTAGGCTCACAAGGTATACACTTACTGTCACACAGTAAGTCTAAAAGCCACTTACTACTGTCATCTAACCGCCTCATCTCGCTCAGAACAAACAAAATCTGATCATCACGAACTGCTTCATCAAAGGTATCAATAACTGGAAACAGACATTGAATGCTGTATTCTTTGAAAGTGATCACTGTCACATTCTGGCCAACCTGTCTGACAGTATCTTGGATAGATGTAGGGATGTTTGCCAATTTGTACCCACATTTCAAAAGCAACTCAACAGCAGAAGAGCGTATGGTGTCTGGCACTTTCTCAGTGAACAAATCATCCAGAACACAGGCAGCAGAAATGGAGACCCATTCCTGTCCTACTGTTGGCACAACCAGATGGCTGTCATGGAGTAGTTTGCTGAAGAAGTGAGGAACCAGTATCTGTGCAACAGGATCTCGATCAAGAACACTTGGCCACAGATTGTAAAAGGCCTGCACAAAGTTGGCTTCACAACTGCTCCTATTTAGCTTTAGCAGCTGAACTAGTAGCCCTGTATAAGCTGTGGTCACTGCACCACTGATGAGCTTTGTGTTCCACGTATCTGTCTGACTCTTGTCTTGTATGTCAGTAAGACTCCTTCTATCCTTGGACACTTCAAAGTATCCATTGATCAATACTTTAAGGTCAGTGGAGATTGGCAGTGGAAGGAAGCAGTGGAGGTAGCCCTTAACTGGGTAAGGCATCCAAAGAGAGTTATCTTCAGCTACTTGTACAGCAACCTCTGCAAAAGGAATGTGCTCAGCTGTCTTGGAGTTCAGAGGTCTAGAATCGCCTGCACTATCTAGTACTGACACTGCTAACCAACGAGTCTCTTCTTCAGCTTTGTCCTTCATTCGATTGACAATGATGAACCTTGATACAGCTTCACTTTTTTTTGGCAATTCAGAGGTAGACATTGCTTTGTCTTCACTGATGTCCTGGGTGACATAACTTTGGACCAAATCTGCTGGTGAGTCTAACTTCTCTTTAGTCACAGACAAACGTTGCTTCATGTTGGAAGGATGGCTGTCAGGTGGCAGTTCATAGAGCTCAATATTTGTTACATTTCTCAAGAAAACAAGCAGTGTGTCTGCCGCATTATAGAGCATGGCTGTCAAGAGAGCTACATTTGATTGGTCGATGACAGTGCTGGAGATTTCACTCTTTTCAGCTAACTCTTGGGTGCGAAAGGGAAAACGAAACAATGTTCCATTGAAGCCATCTTCTCCTGGGCGAAGGAGACTACAGCCAAACAAGTCTTCATACACTGCTACATGGCCACTGAGGAATTCCTGCATATCTGATCTTTCTTCCAAAATGTCTACACACAAACCGGGACTGTCTCCCACCATGATGTCCTTGATGTATTGCCTGTGTGGGTCAAAGATGGTCAGTTGAGTCCTACTCACGAAGCTGGGAACATCTGTCAGGTGATAGGTTGCACAGAAACCGAGACCAAATCTTCCAATCTTCAATGGATCGCACTTCTTGGTGGCACCACCCAACTCACATATGTTAGCAAAGTCTTCGTCGCTGAACACACTGTCATTGTATGCATACAGAGCAGGACCTTGCCAGTGGCCAAGCTCGTCAGTGAACAGATTCTCTTTTGGATGCTGTCTCCAGTCCAGGAGGAATTTGACTTTGGTGGCTCCAGCATCGTCAGCATTCTGAATCAGTTCCTTGAACACATCGATGTTGTCCTTGTAATCCTCAACAATTCCCCGTAGCCTTCGTGTGAGTGATTCACGTTGGCCACTTTCCTTCACCTTGAGTTTCAGCTTCAGCTGTCGAGGGGAGGCAATCTTGCTTGACACTGGATGCACACCAAAGTACTTTGCTAGTTCTGCTGGAACCGTGTTGTGTGCAAAGGTGAAACGTGATTGTAGATTCTCGTTCTTCTCTGACCATCTGCGGTCATCAAACACGGCTTTGTCAGGGAAGCACAGACTGCCTCTGGAAGTTGGGATGAGGGCTCCATCTTTATACTCTTGATTTTGCATGAACCATAAGATGTCCACTGCCATTCTGATGTGTTGCTCTGCTAGTGGTTGCTCTGAGCATGTGTCCTTCATTTCACACAACACCTCAACACAGTCATGCACTTTGAACTGTTCCTTCACTTCAAGTGCCTTCCAGAGGCAGCTGTATTGCCTCAAGCACTCAAGATCAGCCTGGGTCTTGCGATAAGGATTAAGTGTCGACAACCTTGAGGGCAAGCTCAAGGCAACTACATCTTGCTTAACAAAGCACTTGTCAGTTCCATCCCAAATCATGCCTCCTTCATGGAAGGCTACATCAAACATTGCTTTGAGTGTGTCTGCATTCTGCTGAGCTTCATGATTCAGGTAATTATACACAGCTTTGGCACTCTCATCAATGGCTTTCCAGTCTTCTTCATTCAGAAGCTCGTGTTCCTCACTGACACACTCTACCAGTGCAACAAGGTGATCCAGCACTACATTGATAGGGGGCTCACCCTTGAACTGAAGGGTTTCATGGCACCTTGCATCAACACTTGAGTCAAGCACAGGGCACTGGGTGAATACAAGCTTTTGGAATTCAGGAAGGTATAGGTCTACAGGACAGTACAGTTGACTAGCATTTCCACTCCATGGGAGATGAGCAATGCTAGAATTTACAGCTGCCAGTAAGAAGGGGACTTCAGAGAGGTGTTCCAACAGAGATTCCTGATCACTACCGCTTTTCAAGTGGGTGCCAAACAAGTAGTTAAGAAAATCACTGATTCTTTTCTTTTGTTCTTCATCAACAAGAGTGTGTATGGACTGTGCCCTTTCAATGACTTGTTCACCTTCAAGAGTATGGTATTTCATGCCGAGTTCCCTGAGTGATGCTACTACAGCTGGTTCACTGTACTCTGATGCAGGAAACCTTTCTTCATCGTTGTCAAACAGACAAGCCAGTGGGCTGTTTTGGTCAATGAGATTTGATGGAGAGACAAGTCTTCCTTCAGGTTCACAAGGTATACACTTACTGTCACACAGTAAGTCTAAAAGCCACTTACTACTGTCATCTAACCGCCTCATCTCTCTCAGAATAAACAGAACCTGTTTGTCACGAACTGCTTCATCTAAGGTACCAATAGCTGGAAACAGACATTCAGTGCTGTACTCTTTGAAAGTGATCACTGTCACATTTTGCCCCACCTGTCTGACAGTATTTTGGATGGATGTAGGGATGTTCGTCAACTTGTACCCACATTTCAGAAGCACCTCTACAGCAGAAGAGCGTATGGTGTCTGGCACTTTCTCAGTGAACAAATCATCCAGAACACAGGCAGCAGAAATGGAGACCCATTCCTGTCCTACTGTTGGCACAACTGGATGGCTGTCACGGAGTAGTTTGCTGAAGAAGTGAGGAACCAGTATCTGTGCAACAGGATCTTGATCAAGAACAGTGGGCCACAGCTTGTAAAAGGCCTCCACAAACCTGGCCTCACAACTGCTCCCATTCAGCTTTAGCAGCTGAGCTAGCAGGACCACATATGCTGTGGCTATGGCACCGCTGATGAGGTGTACGTTCCATGTGTCAGTCCGACTCTTGTCTTGCACGTCAGTCAAACTCCTCCTGTCCTTGGACACTTCAAAGTATCCATTGATCAGGACCTTAAGGTCAGTGGAGATAGGAAGTGGGAGGAAGCAGTGGAGGTTGCCTTTAACTGGGCAAGGCATCCAAAGAGAGCTACGTTCAACTATCTGTACAGCAACCTCTGCAAAAGGAATGTGCTCTGATGGCTGGACATTCAGAGGTCTAGAGTCACTCCTACTATCAAGGATTGACACTGCCAACCAATTAGTCATTTCTTCAGCTTTGTCCTTCATTTGTTTGACAATGATAAATCTTGACATAGATTCATGTGTCTTCTGCAATTCAGGGGTCGGAGTTGCAGTACCTTCACTGATGTCTTGGGTGATATATCTTTGAATCAAGTCTGCTGGTACGTCCAACCTCTTTTTGGTCACAGACAGAAGTTGCTCCATGTTGGAAGGATGGCTATTGGGTTGCAGTTCATAGAGCTCAATATTTGTTACATTTCTCAGGAAAACAAGCAGAGTGTCCGCAGCACTGTAGAGCATGGCTGTCAAATGAGCTACATTTGATTGGTCGATGACAGTGCTGGAGATTTCACTCTTTTCAGCTAATTCTTGGGTGCGAAAGGGAAAACGAAACAATGTTCCATCGAAGCCATCTTCTCCTGGGCGAAGGAGACTACAGCCAAACAAGTCTTCATACACTGCTACATGGCCACTGAGGAATTCCTGTAAATCTGATCTTTCTTCCAAAATGTCCACACACAAACCAGGACTGTCTCCCACCATGATGTCCTTGATGTATTGCCTGTGTGGGTCAAAGATGGTCAGTTGAGTCCTGCTCACGAAACTGGGAACATCTGTCAGGTGATAGGTTGCACAGAAACCGAGACCAAATCTTCCAATCTTCAATGGATCGCACTTCTTGGTGGCACCACCCAACTCACATATGTTAGCAAAGTCTTCGTCGCTGAACACACTGTCATTGTATGCATACAGAGCAGGACCTTGCCAGTGGCCAAGTTCGTCGGTGAACAGGTTCTCTCTGGGATGCTGCCTCCAGTCCAGGAGGAATTTGACTTTGGTGGCTCCAGCATCGTCGGCATTCTGAATCAGTTCCTTGAACACATCGATGTTGTCCTTGTAATCCTCAACAATTCCCCGTAGCCTTCGGGTGAGTGATTCACGTTGGCCACTTTCCTTCACCTTGAGTTTCAGCTTCAGCTGTCGAGGGGAAGCAATCTTGCTTGACACTGGATGCACACCAAAGTACTTTGCTAGTTCTGCTGGAACCGTTTTGTGTGCAAAGGTGAAACGTGATTGTAGATTCTCGTTTTTCTCTGACCATCTGCAGTCATCAAACACGGCTTTGTCAGGAGAGCACAGACTGCCTCTGGAAGTTGGGATGAGGGCTCCATCTTTACACTCTTGATTTTGCATGAACCATAAGATGTCCACCACCATTCTGATGTGTTGCTCTGCTAGTGGTTGCTCTGAGCATGCGTCCTTCATTTCACACAACACCTCAACACAGTCATGCACTATGAACTGTTCCTTCACTTTAAGAGCCTGCCAGAGGCAGCCAAATTGCCTCAAGCACTCAAGATCAGCCTGGGTCTTGCGATAAGGACTCAGTGTTGACAACCTTGAGGGCAAGCTCAAAGCAACTACATCTTGCTTAACAAAGCACTTGTCAGTTCCATCCCAAATCATGCCTCGTTCACGGAAGGCTACATCGAATGTTGCTTTGAGTGTGTCTGCATTCTGCTGAGCTTCGTGATTCAGGTAATTGTACACAGCTTTGGCACTCTCATCAATGGCTCTCCAGTCTTCTTCATTCAGAAGCTCGTGTTCCTCACTGACACACTCTACCAGTGCAACAAGATGGTCCAGCACTACATTGATAGGGGGCTCACCCTTGAACTGAAGGGTTTCATGGCACCTTGCATCAACACTTGAGTCAAGCACAGGGCACTGGGTGAATACAAGCTTTTGGAATTCAGGAAGGTATAGGTCTACAGGACAGTACAGTTGACTAGCATTTCCGCTCCATGGGAGATGAGTAATGCTAGGATTTACAGCTGCCAGTAAGAAGGGAACTTTGGAGAGTTCTTTCAGCAAATACTCCGGATCACTACCGCTTTTCAAGTGGGTGCCAAACAAGTAGTTAAGAAGATCACTGATTCTTTTCTTTCGTTCTTCACCAACAAGAGTGTGTAAGAACTGTGCCCTTTCAATGACTTGTTCACCTTCAAGAGTATGGTATTTCATGCCGAGTTCCCTGAGTGATGCTACTACAGCTGGTTCACTGTACCTTGCTGCGGGAAACCTTTCTTCATCGCTGTCAAACAGACAAGCCAGTGGGCTGTTTCGGTCAATGAGATTTGAGGGAGGCACAAGCCTGCATTTAGGTTCACAAGGTATACACTTACTGTCACGCAGCGATTCAAAAAGCCACTTACTACTGTCATCTAACCGCTTCATCTCTCTCAGAACAAACAGAACCTGATCATCATGAACTGCTTCATCTAAGGTACCAATAGCTGGAAACAGACATTCAGTGCTGTACTCTTTGAAAGTGATCACTGTCACATTTTGCCCTGCCCGTCTGACAGTATTTTGGATGGATGTAGGGATGTTCGTCAACTTGTACCCACATTTCAGAAGCAACTCAACGGCAGAAGAGCGTATTGTGTCTGGCACTTTCTCAGTGAACAAATCATCCAGAACACAGGCAGCAGAAATGGAGACCCATTCCTGTCCTACTGTCGGAACAACCGGATAGCTGTCACGGAGTAGTTTGCTGAAGAAGTGAGGAACCAGTATCTGTGCAACAGGATCTTGATCAAGAACAGTGGGCCACAGCTTGTAAAAGGCCTCCACAAACCTGGCCTCACAACTGCTCCCATTCAGCTTTAGCAGCTGAACTAGCAGGCCCACATACGCTGTGGCTATGGCACCGCTGATGAGGTTTACATTCCATGTGTCAGTCCGACTCTTGTCTTGCACGTCAGTCAAACTTCTCCTGTCCTTGGACACTTCAAAGTATCCATTGATCAGGACCTTCAGGTCGGTGGAGATAGGAAGTGGGAGGAAGCAGTGAAGGTAGCCCTTAACTGGGCAAGGCATCCAAAGAGCGCTATGTTCAACTATCTGTACAGCAACCTCTGCAAAAAGAATGTGCTCTGCTGGCTGGACATTCAGAGGTCTAGAGCCGCTCCTGCCATCAAGGACTGGCACTGCCAACCAATTAGTCACTTCATCCGCTTCGTCCTTCATTCGTTTTGCAATGATGAATCTTGACATAGATTCATGTGTCTTCTGCAATTCAAGGGTAGGAGTTGCATCACCTTCACTGATGTCCTGGGCGATACGTCTTTGGATCAAGTCTGCTGGTACGTCCAACCTCTTTTTGGTCACAGACAGAAGTTGCTCCATGTTGGAAGGATGGCTATTGGGTAGCAGTTCATAGAGCTCAATATTTGTTACATTTCTCAGGAAAACAAGCAGAGTGTCTGCAGCACTGTAGAGCTTGGCCGTCAAATGAGCTACATTTGATTGGTTGATGACAGTGCTAGAGATTTCACTCTTTTCAGCTAGCTCTTGGGTGCGAAAGGGAAAACGAAACAATGTTCCATTGAAGCCATCTTCTCCTAGGCAAAGGAGGCTGCAGCCAAACAAGTCTTCATACACTGCTACATGGCCACTGAGGAATTCCTGTAAATCTGATCTTTCTTCCAAAATGTCCACACACAAACCAGGACTGTCTCCCACCATGATGTCCTTGATGTATTGCCTGTGTGGGTCAAAGATGGTCAGTTGAGTCCTGCTCACGAAACTGGGAACATCTGTCAGGTGATAGGTTGCACAGAAACCGAGACCAAATCTTCCAATCTTCAATGGATCGCACTTCTTGGTGGCACCACCCAACTCACATATGTTAGCAAAGTCTTCGTCGCTGAACACACTGTCATTGTATGCATACAGAGCAGGACCTTGCCAGTGGCCAAGTTCGTCGGTGAACAGATTCTCTCTGGGATGCTGCCTCCAGTCCAGGAGGAATTTGACTTTGGTGGCTCCAGCATCGTCGGCATTCTGAATCAGTTCCTTGAACACATCGATGTTGTCCTTGTAATCCTCAACAATTCCCCGTAGCCTTCGGGTGAGTGATTCACGTTGGCCACTTTCCTTCACCTTGAGTTTCAGCTTCAGCTGTCGAGGGGAAGCTATCTTGCTTGACACTGGATGCACACCAAAGTACTTTGCTAGTTCTGCTGGAACCGTTTTGTGTGCAAAGGTGAAACGTGATTGTAGATTCTCGTTCTTCTCTGACCATCTGCGGTCATCAAACACGGCTTTGTCAGGAGAGCACAGACTGCCTCTGGAAGTTGGGATGAGGGCTCCATCTTTACGTTCTTGACTTTGCATGAACCATAAGATGTCCACTACCATTCTGATGTGTTCCTCTGCTAGTGGTTGCTCTGAGCATGCGTCCTTCATTTCACACAACACCTCAGCACAGTCATGCACTATGAACTGTTCCTTCACTTCAAGTGCCTGCCAGAGGCAGCCGTATTGCCTCAAACACTCAAGATCAGCCTGGGTCTTGCGATAAGGACTAAGTGTCGACAACCTTGAGGGCAAGCTCAAAGCAACAACATCTTGCTTAACAAAGCACTTGTCAGTTCCATCCCAGATCATGCCTCGTTCACAGAAGGCTACATCGAATGCTGCTTTGAGCGTGTCTGCATTCTGCTGAGCTTCATGATTCAGGTAATTGTACACAGCTTTGGCACTCTCATCAATGGCTTTCCAGTCTTCTTCGTTCAGCAGATCGTGTTCCTCACTGACACACTCTACCAGTGCAACAAGATGGTCCAGCACTACTTTGGTAGGTGGCTTACCCTTGAAATGGAGCACATCATGACACCTTGGGTCAATGCTTGGGTCAAGCACAGGACACTGGGTGAAAACAAGCTTCTGGAAATGAGGCAGATACAAGTCTACTGATCGATACAATTGACTTTTATCTGCTCTCCACGGAATGAGTGATTTAGTTTGTTGCTGAGCAGCTGGTAGAAACAGTATTTCAGACAAACTATTTCCAAGACTTTCATCACATTGATGGTAAGTGAAAAGGTAGTTCAACAATCTCCTGCTTCTTTCTTGTGCATCACCATGACATACTACCGTAAACACTGAGTGTGCTCTGTCAAGAACGTCTTCATCAGTAAGCTTGTCACATTTCATGCCCAACTCTTTGAGTGCTGATTTTATTCTTCTATTGCAGCTACTGACAAATCTTCCATCCTCTTCACTGTAGAGCTTTCCAATGGTTAAACTGCTTTGATCAACTAGTTCTTGAGGTTTGATCAGTTGACCATGAGGCAGTGGTGCTGTGGGTATACAACTGTGTCTCTTGAATTGTTCATCAAGATGATCATTCATACTGTGTAGCAACTGGTAATTTTCCAACATAAAGAAAAGTGCACTCTGCATTTCTTGCCTGGGTAGAGTTTGAATGTTACAGAAGAACACCTGTTCACAGAATGTTTCAAAATCCATTGCTTTGACAGAATTTAGTACCAATTTCATAACACTTTCTGGAATGTCAGCTATTTTGTGTCCAGTGTGCTTCAAGATTTCCTGAAGGCAAGGATACACAATTACAAGTGGGGTTTGCCTGAATTCTTCACTCATAACCACACATGATCTCAGACATTCCCATGTTCCTTCCACAGAACAAACAACAGGAACCTGTGCACTATCAGCCTTGTGCAAAAGTTCAGCAACTTGTCCAGCATCAGTCGGCCATAGCCCGTAATAGTTATCAGCCAGGCTCTGTTCTGTTTGGCATAGTGTTGATGGATGTAGAGATCGTTGAGCAATGGTAAGGACACTCAACAAGGCATTTGAGACAGAATCTGATGCAGCATCTATCAAGACATCACTTTGTACTCTAGGCCACAGCTGTACTTGTTTCCCATCGGTAGTCACAGAGATATTAACTAGGCAGTTTGGCCAAGGTGAAACAGTGTGATTGAGAATGACATTGGAGAAGAGGTTCTGCACGTGTCTTTTGGGAGGAGGTGTGAGCAAAAATGAGCTGCTGTCCTGGACAACTGAAACAGCAATATCCACATGTATTCTGCCTGGACTGGGTTGAGATACCACCAACCACTCTGATAGCAATTCTTTCTCTTCAAGTTTTGACTTCACATTGATAGTTTTCAAATGACCACTCTGTGCACATTGTATGTTTTGGGGTACTGGTGTGGTAGCTTTTATCACTGACAGCAGAGATGTTACCCGACTTTCTCTAGCATGCAGTTCAAGCTCACAGAATTCCACATCCATAACACTCTGTAGAAAGACTGGAAGAGAGTCTGCAATGGCAATAAAACCACTCACAATTTCTTTAGCTGTTTGTGGAGCAAAGTTAGACAAAGCACCAGTAGACACTTGTGGGGCATTTCGAAAGGGAAAACGAAAGAGAGCATGATTGTTCTCCAAAATACATCTCTTTGAAGAATAGCAATTCAGCACCTCCAGAAACGGATTCAGCTGATCACTGTAGTATGTTTGTAATTCAGTCATGCTTTGAACAGTATCAAATTGCACCCCATGTGAAGGCTTGGCTGTCAGGTGAGACACATGGGCCTGCAATGGGTCAAAGACTAGCAGCTTATTGCCATTCCATAACATGGGCAGATCACTTAAGTGGTATGCAGAACAAAAGTCACATCCGTCAGGGAGATGAGGGCATGATTCTGGACTTTCTTGTTGAAGTGATCCAATGCTGCAGAGGTTCTTCACAGTGTCTTCATTCAGTACTGTGTTTAATAAAACAAATAACGAAGGACCTTGCAACTTTGCCATCTCCTCACTAAATAGTGACTGTTTGGCATAGCTTCTCCAGTCAAAGATGAATTTCACAGATGTAGCACCAGCATAATCAGCAACCTGAATCAGGTCAAGGAATGGATCAACTTCTGGCTGGTAGAGGCTCAGCCGCTCTCTCACTAAAGCTTCAACCGGTCTTGTCTCAGGAGTGACATTAATCTCAAGCGGCTTGGGGCTTGCAATTATTTGGGATAGGGGGACAGCACCAAAATATTGGGCAAGCTGCCTTGGTATTTCATTGAGCACTACAATGTAGTGACTTGCAAGCTCTGGGAAATGTGCTAGCCATTCACGGTCATCAAACACACATTGCAGTGGATCCATTAAACCATTTCTTGTTGTGGGAAGAAGCGCACCTTGTGAGTGACCTTTGTTTTTCAGGTACTGGAGTATGGAGTGCACTACTTTCATTTCACCTGGTGTTAAACCTGCAGCACTGGCAGTTGTTTGAATTTCCAATAGCACTTCTTCACAGTCACTATCATCAAACGTCTCCCTCATACCCAGAGCTTTCCACAATTTAATGTGTTGTTCCATATTGTCCAATTGGTTGACATTAAATCGATATGGTGTCAGGTGCAGCAAACCAGCTGGATTCAAGACTACCTTATCTAGGGGCACAAACTGTGCTTGCTGTGGATGCCAAATACGGGATGGTGCATCCAGTTCATTGACAGAAGTGGCATCATTGTTTAGGTAGGAATACACCTGGTGCATCATGGATGTCACTCTGTTCTTGTTTTCCTCACTCTGCAGTACATCATCAGGCAGACATACAACATTCTTCCATTGTGCTACAACATTGACAGGAGTTGCTTTACAGCAAATTTTTGCAAGATCTGTAGTATTCTTGTATTCTGTAGAAAGAATAGGGCACACAGACCCAATTGTACATGAAAGGTCTGAGCTAGTGGAAGCGCAAATTTCTGCAGGTGTGTGGATCTTTTCAGCACACATCTGACCAAACCATGGAAGACCATAGACATAGCTGAAAGGAGGATTCACTTCACAAAACAAAAATGGAACATCTCCTAATGCCATAAGTGCTTCTTCACAAAATTCATTGCTAACCACTTCATTTATGAGGTTGTTTGACTTCTTCAGTCCTTCTTCACGTGGAATACTGACCAAGGACTGAGCTTGAGTTAGCACAAATCTAATAAATGACTCCTTAGTACTGCAAACTTGAGACCAGGTTTGCATTCCTAGCCAACGCAGCCTTACCAGCAGACGATGACCAATGAAATCCTGATGAGGGTGTGCAAAGTGTCCAGCCCCAAGGAAAATACTTAATTTCTTGTCCTCTGGGTCAAACAGCTCACAAGGACGGTGTACGCTGCCACTACATGAGGGCAAGAAGGCTGTTCCTTTCAGTGTAGTGATAAGATCACTGTCACTCTCACAAAGCATTTCGAAGATCCAGAGAAACACCTGAGCATTATCTTTCCCCTCTTGGAGATGAGGCAATATGTGGTTCTGGACTAAAGTTGTCAAGGAATCAGGGTTTCTACCCAAAAGTACCTTATAGAAACCAAGTTCACTGGCACTGTAACAAAGCAGTGGCTGGGATAGTTGAACACAGTCTGGTGGATTTGCCTCTGGTGTTACAAATATAATCTGGGCTTTCAGCGCTGAATGATTAATGTCACTTCTGTCTTTAATGGTATGGAATGGAATTGATTTCAAAAAGTCTATGCGATCACTCAAAGCTGGAAAATGTGCATTTTCCACTTGCTCAGTTTCAATGGAAGGCTCAAGAAAATTCTTTAACTTGTCCTTTTCTGCTATCTCAAGTGCCCTCACTGCCTCAGACACACCATTGGACTCCATGTCTACCTTCATCAAGGCATGAAGTAAAGTGAAAGGGCTCAGGCCTGGTAAGAAATCTTCCTTGTACGCCAGCTTATTCAGGGCTGATGAGAATTGCACAATCTTGATGCCTAACCTATGGCAGATGCAGGAAATGAAGTCACTGTCTTCATTAGGAGCTTGAGGCATCTGTAGAATGGCACCAGTTACTGCATCAGAGAGTGGAAGTAGAACTGTTTCAGCTAGAGCAGAATCATCTAGTGACTTCACTGGTACTATTGGCAAGTCTTTTGCAATATCCATAACTGCAAACTCTGTAGTGGACTTGGAAGCTACTTCTTGCTTTGCTAGCCAATCCCAGACACGTATAAGCCACTCCTGTGATGGGTGACCTTGCTTGTTCGGTGTCCAGAGAACTGCAGCATCTGGATTGCACCATGTGCGCATTGACATACGAAGGAGTGAAGAGGCAACAATTGTGGGTTGTGCAATCTGCAATTGGAATTTCTCAGCTTTAGCCAATGCTGTGTACAATTCAGCAATGTCATGAGGTACATCGAAGGAAACAATTCTATTTTCTAGCCCTGGCAGCATTGCAGCATTGGACTTGTCAAGCATGACATAGAGTGTGCCTTCTTGGCCCTTATCATACAGGCAGGCAGCAGACAAAGCCACATCATTAAGCAGGATAATGGGAAGGCCAACAAGGTGAGAGTGATCCACTCCACTGTTGGTAAAATATCTCAAGAACTCAACAATGATTTCAGAGGACATTAATGCCTTGGTTTCAGTGCTCTTCTGCTTTAGGTACTGGCAAACATCAAGTGCAGATGCAAACTGTACTTCATTCTTGCCTTTATATAAACACTGCACAACATGATCCGGAATGTGTACTGCAGCAAACCCTAACTTCAGCAACAAGTCAGCTACTGATTGTGGGTATTCTGGTGGTAAGAAAATAGCACTGTCCTGTGATACCCACTTTCCTCCATCTGCTCCTGTCCAGAATATTGGCAGTTGTAGGAGAAGGGTAGATAGGCCTGGAATTAAGCTGCTCCAGGTTTGGCTAGAGGCAATGCACTGAGGATTTGGCCACCAAGAATATGGTGAGTCACCATGACTGCTGAAGGAGAACAATCTGGTTCTTGTAGCCAACAGAATGGCATAGGATGGGACTACAAGAGTGTGCACAAGTTCTTCATTCCACTTTGCATCATTTCCTTTCACATCTGGTGCAGGCCATTTAATACTGCGTCGGTTATCAGCTACACTGAAGTAGCCATGCACACTGACTGGCAGCCCAGTAGGGTCGGGTAAGGGGAGGAAGCAAAATGCATAACCCTTACATTGAAATGAGGGTGATGTGGTATCGGGCTCAACCAGCTGTAGATCTAACTCTCTTTGGAGTACTTCATATGCCTTCCTAATGTCCACTGTCTCAGGGGATGCCACTGACTCGGAGAAGTCTTTCCAATCCAAAACATATCCTGTAGCAAGGACAAATTCTGTAGGCACTTGAACAGCAACACCAACCCATGGTGCTACTTTTAGTTGCTGTGCCATGTGCTTTAAACTCGCTTTGCTGGTACCTACGGTGTTGCAAATAAGCCAGTTATAAGTGAGTCTGTCACTACCATCTGCTGGGCAAGTTACTTCAACTCTGCAAGTGTAGAGAATAGTGGTTGCTGAGCTACTTTCCTCCAGTGAGCATTTGCAATGTGATTCTGCTTTTACCCTCATTTGATTCACATCAGGTAAGGAAGTGGGAGAGATAGTCACACTAAGGTAGTGCTGTTGGCAAGAGACTTTACTATCCCAGGAATAGAGCTCAATTGTAGTTACGTGCTTTAAGAAGAGAAGAATCCTTTCTGCTTCCAGCTTGAAGGACTGATAAAGATCAGTTATTGCTTTCTCTGCACTGTAAACTGTATCTGATAAACGTGAATCTGCACCCTGCTTTCGAAATGGGAAACGGAAGATAGTACCTTTAAATTCCCTAGTACCGGATTCGAATGAGAACATACCATCCAACAGGGAGGCATGGCTTGCATTACTGCAAAAGTGACTGAGTCTAAGAAGCCAGCCTGATTCAACAGTGCCATCATCTTGCATCTGGTTTATGTACTTTCTGTGGGGGTCTAAGATCCCCACATATTCACCACTCACTATGATTGGCAGGTCTAAATAAAGATAAACAATGAAGAGTTGATTAATGCAAAATTGCAGTCCAACATGCATGCAGATGTATAATATACAAGAAATATAACGTACTCAATAATTTTAGTATAATAATAACCTATGGACAATAAATATGCAGCGATCCTGATATATAAAGAACATGGAATAACAGAATTGAAGAATTCCATGTTATATTTTTCCTCTATTCTAATTTTTAGGAATATTATATAATGTTAGTACAATAGATACAATACAAGCATAGTAACAATAGTCCATGCATGCACATTGATCAGTATAAGGCCCCAGTCACACTACGACAGAAATGACGGCGACGGTGACAGTACGGTGATGTTTTATTGGTCACACTATATGTTATGTGACGTGAATGTCGATGTGGGCATGTCGTGATGTGAACGTCGACGTGACAGCTGCTGCCACATTAACGGTCACAGCGATTGTAGTTGAAGAGGTGATTTTGGATCTGTGAATAAACAAGTGAACGATGGCTACCAAGAGGAGAAGATCAGAGCGAGTTGGGATTCTTAGACAGAGAGAAAGCATATTGATGTATGGGCTGAGATTAGAAGATTTTGATGGGAAAATGGTGACCAGAAAGAAGGAGGAGGCCATGGCAAGCACTCAGCTCAATCTGTTCGTATCTGAAGAGCTCAAACGACCACGCATATACAGTGAGAAGAAGATTTGTAACAAGTTGGACTTTATAATGAGGAAGGGAAGGCAGTGTACATCAGCTACCAAAGGAAAGGTGAAACGGGGAAATAGTATACAGAAGATGAAGCGGATATTGACATTGAAGCAGCAGAAAAAGCCTGGCCGAACCTCAAGACCTTCTCAGCAGATTTAGGGACCATCCAGCCTTGGGTCCAGGTGCAGTGGAAGAATCTGGTGATGCTGGTTTCAGTGGTGTGGCAAGGAATGAAGAGAAGGACAATGCCACGCCTGAGAGCTCCAGACCTCCAAGCAGGGTTACATTGGAGAGTGTAACAGTGATGATGAGGAGGATAATGAGGAGGAAGAGGAAGTAGCAAGTAAGCAGCCCAAAAGAAGTGAAACACCACTCATTGCTAGAGTTGGCAAAAAGAAAGGGAAGGGAGCAGCAGTGACGCAGTTCCTGCTCGCATACACAGAAATGCAAGAGGAGTCCTAAATCAGGCAGATGAAACATGGAAGCAAATTGCAAGAGGACAGGAGAACTTTCAAGCCCAAATGGAACAGAATAAGATAAAATTCGAAGCTGACCTATCCTCAAGGCTGCTCAGTCTGCAACGGAATGCCCAGTTCCTGATGACCATGATGCAGCAAGGTCAGCTGTTTCAAGCAGAACTGCTCAAAAGAATGTTTTAAAAAACAGGACAAACAGGACAATCAGTGATTGTGTCATTATGAGAACTTGAATGTGTAGTGTATGCTCATTGCAACTTGCATTATTACATTGTCAGTCAACATTACTGTTTGAGTACAAGTATACAGGTGCAGTTCATTAATGATTATAGTACAGCTATTCAGCTAGTGTGGAGCTGGTTGCATCACAAATGCTTGATGCTGATTCAATCACCACATTTGCTTGCAAAGTGGCTGGTGTGGTGTGGGCATAAGCACTTAGGTCAGGAACCCAACCTGGTTCAAATGGGCACTGATACCTTTTGCATACATTATGCAAAGCACAGCAGACCTTGGCAACCTGCCTCACAAACACTGGATCATTGATTTTGCAATTACCGTCCATCACTTTCCACTGACCCTGTCAAATGCTTGCTCCACAACACGCGCTTGGCTCTCATCCCAGTCTGGATATCTCTGACCCATCCTCTGCCACATGCCACAAACATCTTTCTCCCAAAGGCCATGTTCTTTTGGAGCTGCCCAAAACTGTCGTGGAGCTTGAAGACAACGGATTAGGTCCTGGAAAGCCTTTTCAGGGAGCAGAGCCAAGAGTGATGGCAAGAAAAGCAGCTTTGACAGCAATGCTCAACTCCTCCTGGCGACGAAGTGCAAACATGTTCCTGCAAAGTCGATTCCTGCATGCACTTGGCGCAGCCACCGGCAAGCTGATACAACAAAAAGGTATACCCAAAACAGAACTATGTCCACCACTTTCGCGTTGCTACTAACAATAAACTGCCAGATCATTGTACAGTGTGACTGGCCCTCCACGTTTTGCAACCATCAACGTGACTGTTGCCGTCCCCGTCACTTCCGCCGTAGTGTGACCGCCGCCTAACAGATGTACATTAACAAATCTTATGTAAGACACGCTATGTATGTACCAATTTATATGGTAAACAATTTCTTGGCCTACTGCACTGTTAAGGACAACCTCCTGCATAAGAGATACTGTTCATTTTGGCCGATTGATTTGGCTGATTGATGTACATAAGCCCACAATATCAACCGGGTCAAAGGTTATCTACGTGTCACCGTGGGTGAAAAATCAATCAGCAAAGAACATTATACTGCATTCAACTTCAACTTTGCATGGCTTTGGGAGTTCGCAAATCAGTGAAAAGGGAGTGAAATACTTCCCTCTGTCACGCTGCAACCAATGCACACAAGCTAACAACATGAAGTGGTCTGTATCCCAGCAATGAACCATGTACGCGACCCACACAGTGCACAATTGAGAAACAGCTAGCACGTGCACTAATTCGTATGCAGGAGGCACTCAAACTCATTGCAGGAGAGGGAAAGCACTGTTTCCAGAAGAGAAAGTCAACCAGTGAGAGCAAAGAACCTCGAAGACCGAGAGAGTCGTAGCTACAAAGCCTCAATCGCTTCAGCAGCTCCTTGGAGTGTTGCTCCAGTGATTTAACTTCAGACAAAATGTCACAGCACTTGCAAATTCAAGAAAACTCGTCAGCCTCTTGAGAGCTGCCGTCCTGGAAGAAGCCCGCCTTTCGAATAAAAGCCTACATCATCCAAAGCAATTGTACTCCCGCCAAACTGGCGCTTATAGGGCCATGACAATGGGAGACATATAAACTGTATAAGAACTATATAAGAACAATTACATGAAGTGTTCATCGGCAAGGAAGATGCCTTCCTTGGTTGCAAATTCGACTGATAATTTTAGGCTGAATGATTTGCCAGGCACATGTATTATACACAGGGATACCAGAGTTTGAGTTTATACATTAACATTTACCCCATTACCATGGCAACCATGGATTGACAAATCTCATATAAGCTAAGAGCCCAGGGCTAGAAGTGACATGAACTTTGACCTGTACGAAATTGATAATATCGCACAGGTCAAATTCTCATATTGCACAGGTCAACAGAGAAGCTGCAGCTGTGTCAACAAGATCCAGACATAACACAGGTCATCAAAGAAAGTTGTCCATGAAAAGAGGGAGAGTAGACAAACATAGAAAGGGCATCAAACAGATGCATTAAAACAAGGGCAAAATGAGCATATACACCCTTGCAATAATGATCGTTAGCAGGCTGTTCACATTCAGGGACCTGCACTAATGAATGTGGACAGCGTGGGAGGAAGGTAGAAACACTGGGACCCTGTACTGTTCCTGTGCTTCAACTGAAGGAATGCCTGCTGTAGCCGTTTCTGAACCTTTGCATTCAATGGGAAGGACACCTAGTCGCACCTTCCTGATAGTATTAGCTTCCTGCTGCTGTCTGAGCTTCCTGTTGCCAGTGTGTTTGCGCACCTTTTCTCAAGCCAGTGGAGCTGATAACTTCTCTTTTTGGCTGCAGACACCACCTGAAGTCAGTCATTGGATGTGTTCTAATCCGTTGTTCATAAGCTTCTGTGAGCCTTCCTTCAGTTGGCATGCGCTGTGTGGTGCTATTCTCTTCCACTATAGCAGCTTGTTGGGATAATAGAGCAGGAACATTGGAACTCTCGCCGAAGTGACACAACACAAGCAAAGAACCTCGATGCAAAAGAATTCCAGTGTGTATTCCTCCTTAGCTAAAAATGCCAAATAGGCAAAAGAGTGCTTATTTAATTGACGTGCAAGGCGGGTATATAAACGTTATAGGCATCTTAGTGTGTGATTGCATGTGGGTTATGGCAAACATTGTTTACATAGGGTGAACCGTGTGGTTAGTCACATTCTTTATGTTACCATGGTTACGCATGTGACTGTGCGTTCTGTGCGCGTGATCTGAGAACTGGATTAAACAAAAATGCAGATCTCGTCCTTCCTGTCTGAAGCATTTACGAAGAAAAGCGTTCTTCATTGAAGCAAGACGTCCGTGTGCGGCTTGAAGAAGACTACGCAGTCATTCTTGAGGGCCTGTTCCAACGAATTATGACATTTCAGCAGGAAGTCACAATATTGTCACATGATACGCCTACCAAAGCAGTTATTTCACCACTGCTTCTACTAAACGGCTGTGCCACAGTTGTCGAGAAGGTCTTTTCGTGGGATGAAGATAAAAATGGTTAGTCAACTGAATTCTCTAGCTTTGCCATGTGGGCAAATGCTGCACAAGATTCCTATCTGGAGTTACATGACCCTTAATATTTCTAACCATCGAGTAGCCGCAGTTTTCTCATCATAGCTTCACAGCGGAATGGTTTAACAGTTTTGCCCACATGGAAAAGTTAGATAGCACAAATGCGCATTGAATGATGCCCTATTCTTTGGTCCGAGACTTTCTCTTCAATGTGGCGACGGCATTTACCTCCATTTTGGCACCTTCGCTATCGTTGATATAACTTGCTGTAGTAGAGCTCTAATAACAAAACTCATGCACAGAGTTACAAAGGGGTTCTTTGTCTCTTCTGCAGTACCTGTCCTGTTCTGCTCCAGCTGCACTTATAGGAGATATAAGCGAAAATACAAAGGACAAAATCGTGCGCAGCAGCAGCCACATTGTTTACATAGCCATAACTTACATGCGATACAACGAATATACAGCACTCGCCCTCAGCACGGATTACTTGTATAGAGTCTAGTTCCTATTTTAAGTAATAGCTTGTTATTGACAGTGCATTTGTATGCATGCACTACTTCAGCGTTATTCAATGACATTCCATCAGAGTAGCTAGCCACTTCCAGCTTTGTACAATCAGATGTCATGCTTGTGACGTCTATTAGGAATGTGCCCAACAAAAAAGGCTACTCATATTTAGCGCGCTTGGGAAATGTGACAGATGTTTCTAGATTAGACCACAAAAACAGTAAATGGCAGGTAGCTGAACGGCACTCTAACTTACAGGAGAGTGCTACCAAGCATAGAGAAAGCTAATTGACAACAAGACATGTCACTAAAAGGGTGATTGTACATGGTTACTAGATATTTTGATGGATTACTCTATCTAATGTATTGGTCCGGTCTGTTATGTTCCACAAAATATACACGGCCTTGCAGAGGCTCATTGCTATGTTGTTCAATGTAGGTGAACAGATCGCAAGCAATGATATAGCAGAGGAAATCAACAACAAATTTACAGGAAGTTTCAGCCATGTAGGACTTTGTCTGCTGCATGTCATTGCTTGATCTATTCACCTATATTCTTCAATCATAAACTGAATTACTCCATTCTAGTGCAGTCAGTTACACTGTCTATCTTCATGTACATGGCTCTGCTTGGTAGACAATTACTCTAGCACATGTATGTTAAGTAATCATGCAGAATCACGCAATCTCAGTTCACAGAATACAATGCATTGAAGCCTACCAGTAATGTGATGCACAGACTGAAAACCAATGCCAAAACGCCCAACTTTGAGGACGTCTTCAGCCTTCCTGCTCTGAGAGAGATCTCCAATGCCCTCCCAGTCTTCTGGAGTGAACATAGCATCATTGTAAGCAAGAAGTGCAGGTCCTTGCAGAGGTTTCAAGGTGTCTTTTAGCAGTCCTTCTGTAGGGTGCTGACGTGGATCTACCATGAACTTCACACTACTTGCACCTGCATCATCAGCATTCTGAATCAGCTCCTATGTACAAGGGAATACAAAACTGCAACTGCCAAAACAATTAGGATTATCTGTTTAGATTCACCAGAGGTGGAACACATATATATTACAATTCTATCAAAGTCTTCAATAGGCTTGAGGAAACACCTTCCTACATATCAAATCGCTATATGTTATTACTTAATGTTGGTTAGAAGTCCTTTATGGAATTTTGGCACTAGAGATGTCTTGTTGCCTGATACAGCATGAGGTAGAGTTTTGTATACTGTATCAGCAACTCGTGATTGACTTCACCCCTCATGAAAGACAACGTTCAAAACTACACATAGTAAGGAAAGAAGAGGGAAAGAAAAAATGGCAGTGAACCAGACCAGCACCGGCAACTTCCAGATCTTTAGCCAATCGTTTAGCAGCCGGGTCACTGGTCACCGCCGACAGCCACTGATCCATTCCCTCCTTTCCTTACCATGTGTAGTTCCGAACGTTGTCTTTCATTTGTATCACCATGGTACATAGACCATCTTAATATTCACCCCTCATGCCATAAATCCAATAAGGGATTCCTAACCTACTTTAAGTAGTGTATTGTGACTTGCACAAGTGGATCTAGAGAGTTCCGTCATATTGCATAAGCTGGATGACGTTATCTGGCAGGTGCTCTTTCAAACCTTGAATTCCATTGACTGAATTAGGTTTGAAGTTTTGGCACCCTTACTGTCCCATGCTTCTGGAAGCTTGTGAATCACCATAAAGAGGCTTCTGTCTGCTGATGACAACAGCTGCAAAGGGCCTTCGATTTGCTGCCAAAGGCATTATTCTGCTTAATACTAAGTCCTTGAATAACTGGGCACTACACAATCAGCACAGCTGGATGAAGGGTAGAAACAGTAATGAGGATGTCCCTGAGGACCTTTTGTCTTGCCCAGATGTGGAATCAGTTTGCAAATGGCTCTGTCTCTTCGTGAGGAGGCACAAAAGAG
The DNA here is from genome assembly GCA_964019415.1 of Ianthella basta. Taxonomy (NCBI): domain Eukaryota; kingdom Metazoa; phylum Porifera; class Demospongiae; order Verongiida; family Ianthellidae; genus Ianthella; species Ianthella basta. The sequence continues at coordinate 3,299,813 of OZ025879.1, forward strand.
AATGGCGAATGATACCCACCTGCAAGAATCTGCTGTCTATTTCTGCTGATCAGAGACAAATGCAAAGCAACGACCTGTATCACAGGATATTCGATAAGTCATATCTGCATTTCTGGATCTGTGGAAGACACTTGCCACAGTTTGCATATCACTCTGGAAAGACAGCATTGGCGCTGTTCACAGGCATGCTGCCATTATATCTCCAGCAGATGTGGTGCTAATGTGGGAGAGTGATACACTGGGTATGGAGAATCCACGGGCAATTACGAATCTATTGAATTCTGCATGATTATGCGATATATGGCATAAGAAATTCTTTTGATCTGCCAATGCAAGTCACAATAAACAAAATTATTTAATGGTAGTTTCTTTCTGTTCTTATGACCCAGCCAATGCATGCATATACATGTGGCCTTTGGGAAAACAAGTCCAAATCAGTTGGTTTATGTAAGTATTAGTTATAACACCTCCTTGAGGGATGACGCTGATTTATATGCACGAGGCCCTAGGGGTGAAGCGCCCGAGGGGGGAGTGCTTATAAATCAGCGACATCCCGAAAAGGAGGTGTTATAAGTGATTTATTTGCTGAACAAAGGGAAGCGTGGGCGAATGTTAATTGGTTTCTTGCCAAATAAGGAAAGCATTAGGGGAGCGTGGGTGAATCCAATGCATTTTTATTCATTACGAGAGCTAGCTAGCGAGGAGTCAAGTGAGTCAGGCAGAAACGTTGGTATGCTACACCTCCGGAAACCTATTCCTCTACGGAGGAGACGTCTTGCCCCATTCCTGCAACGCGATCGGAGGCACCAACAAGACTTGGCTGGTGAATCATGGTCGACGGAAGGTGCACCCGACGGCATTGGAGATGGAGGGAGCCAAGCTGGCTCAGAGGAATCTGATGGTGGGACAGCACAACGGATTGGTGATCAGCTGCGTCGGAACTGACCATGATCTGAGACTGTATGTTCGTTTGGTAGCTAGCTAGCTACGTACTTGAGATGTCTTTCCGACTGGGTCCTCTCGTGCGAAAGAATTGGCCACCCATCGACGCACAAATTTTGTCGAATCAACAGCTGTAGTACGGTAGAACGGCAGTAATCAGTTTGCTCAGTGCTTCCAATAGGATGAAGCTTAAGCTTTTTGCACCCTTTTCCATGACTGAAACTACAGTGGCACCATAGATATTCAAAACCCAACCATATTAATGGTTGGGTAGTGTAGAGTTACTGTATGCTTCATTGAACTGTTCTTGTGTTTTGATCTGAATGCAAGCACTTGCATGTGAAGTGTTGTTGCTATTGATTGAATCACATTGAACCCGATTAGATATTTTTGTGAACCCGATTAGATATTCTTGCTCTCCAATAAGATATAATCGCTCTCCTATAAGATATAATCGCTCTCCAATAAGATATAATCACTGTCTGATAACAAATTGTCACCTCTCACTGCAAGTAGCACTTTTATAGTCACTCAATAAACATAGCAACCACCTAGCAACGGCAAATAACTGACATTATTACGCTATAATATTACACAAAACCAACTTCTACTCCAGTATTGGTGTTTCGTCTTCCCATAGTCATCCTACCAAGACGGAAAAGTCACAGACAGCTGTTTTGCCCTTATAGGACTCGTCAGGGTGGCATACGGATGGACAGAAAGGATGACTAACTGTTTTGTTTGCATTTCCAGTAAACTTGTGGTTTCAAGAAGTAGATAGTTATAAGTGGGAAGTTACATAAGTCAAAAGCATGACTGGTGTGAAGATGGTCGTAGGTTATCAGAGGTTGCCACTCAGCAGGGCTCTGGTCCCCAGTATCTTTCTCACCGGCTGCCATATGGACACATACGGTAGTTTCTACCTTAAGCTATTCCTAGTATACATATATAGTTGCTGTAAAGAGCACAAATTCTAAATTAGTCACCAACTTTGGAAAATTCACTAGCCAAGAGGGAGATAATAACAGAAGTGGTTCAGTGGATATAGTGTTGAGGGGTTGAATGCAGACTTGTTTACACAGGGGTTGCTTGTGACGGAGGGACCAGAGATACAGTACAGTTCAGCACCTCACATACATCCTTATTTGGCAAGAACACCCTATACATTCGATAATACAATGCTGCACTCAACACCACACCACATCATAACCTGTCCAAAGCACCACTATAAACTTATATGCAAAAGGCAGTGCTCAACTTAACACCTCACCACTACTGGTGGTAGTCGTACAGCTACTAAAATGTTACTCCAAATTAGTTAGTGAATTTCACTTTAACATGATGACAGGGTTTTGTACCTAGCCATCCAGGACAACAAATCAAATCAGAGGCAACTCAGAACGTAGAAAAGAGAATGATCAGTGGAAAATCATGATATTAATTTAAGTGTTTCATTCTTGCCACACTGAATAATATCATATATAGGCACAAGATAATGTAATGATAGGTATATAGGCACCTTTAGAATTTGACCACCCTCAGGGTACCGGTCAAGAATGCTCTTGATGGTCTTTGTAAGAGGTGCTACTTGTGTTCCAAACCTGCGTGGCTCTCCTGTATAAAGGTACAAACAATAAAGTAAAGGTTAGGCCTATTAGCTTATTTAACATAACTCATTTCCATTTCACCAGACAGTCGACACACTTTGGACTTTTAAACTAGGAAGACATCAACCAGAAGGATACTTTTCTAGGCAACCAGTACATAAAATACAACGAAGAGGAATGGCAGTACAGTGATACAAAATTCTGAAGCAAGACACAACTGTTAATAATCAATCAAATGCAGGACGTTTCGACGGATCTGAGGTCTTTGGCAACTGCGTACAGGATTTGGGTTGCATCTGTACGCAGTTGACAAGGACCTCGGGGGTCGAAACGTCCTGCATTTGATTTATTATTGACAGTTGTGTCTTGCTCAAGGATTTCGTATCAGTGTATCAACAACGCAACTATGTCGAACCTTTACAGTATATATCAGGAATGGTAGTGGCTGCTATGCTAATGAAACTGTCTTGACCAGGCCTGGCTTCGCTTCACTTAGATAGATAGATAGATCTTTACACAGGAAAGCCCCATCAGCCTGATTGGCTGGTCTACCTGCAAGACATACAGTTACAAGTGACACACAAAGAGATGGATGCACATGTGCAGATTGTCATGATGAATAATTAGTGAATGATTGAGATTGTCAGAATGCTTGCGAATAACCACATTAGAATAATTGTTCCCCTAGCCATTGTTTTGTAACTTTCTTAAAAACAGTAGTGGGGTGAATACTCCTGATGTTCTCTGGAAGGGAGTTCCAATCTTGAGATCCCCTAAAAGTAAATGATCTTCTGAATAGCTCTGTGTTCACACGAAAGAGGTGCAACTTCTTGAATCCTCTCGTCACTTTGAGTTAGCCAGCTACTTTCACTATATACCAGCGCTGCAGGTACCTGTCTAATATATATACAATATCACAGTCATAGCAACTACTGGATGGTCGAAAAGTTCAGTGACACGAAACCTTCGAACTTACTTGCCGCTCCGCCGGCATGCATTGCCATCTTGCGACTGAAGCGCGACAGCTTCACCAGTGCTGGACAAGGCCAGCTGAATTTCAAGTCCGAAGTCGACCCAACCAATCACCGGAGATAAGAGTACAGCGAAGAAGCAAGAAATCTCAATCATGTACTTGCTCTTTCACTTCGCGCAGGCATTCTCGGAATTCCCGCCTTCTCAGAAATCTGGGGAGTGGGCGCGGTCCGTGTATTTCACTTGCACGTGGCATAATTATATTAGGTACGTGACGAACACAACAATACAAGAAGGTAGGCATGGCGCCGTGCAAAACAAATAATTGCTGGTCCATATCTAGTCTAGCTGCCATCTGGCTACAAGCACACGTACGTATACTTCGATATCAGACGTGCTTGTCGACTGCCAGCACACACACCTCAGAGCCAACTAGCTATTCCGTGCAGCTAGCTACTAGCCAGGTAGAAATCAACCTAGGGATAGAAGTGATGCATACAGACCCAGGCTGTGGAGCATTAGCACTGAAGTCCTAATTATGGAAATTAAGAGTATAATATGCCTTGAAAGGTCACCACATTACATGTGCAAGCTAAAAGTAGCCTGGACACCATAGTTCGATTCTACTTTGGGCGATCGAGCATGCTGGAATCAAGCTATTATCATCTCAGCATGCCTTATAACTTCCACGACAGCCTGCATGGACACCAGTCACATCACGCATGCATATTCTATTTCACTATGCTCGGCAACTTGTATTGACCATCTTTCCATTGTAGTTACTTCGATTCTTTGCTCTTCTCCGTGCACTCAACTGCTGCACAGGGAAGTTCACCCAGAAAGGTTCAAACCTTAACCCGCACCTCAGTTGGAAAGAGACCCAATTTGTACATGTACACAGCTAGGTCAAAATTGTATGACCAAGCCTCCCAGCCAAGTACTATGATGATGTGTATGCATTTACAAATATGAACTCACATATTACATATAAAATTGTTCAAGACTTAGAATGCATGGAATGTTGCTAGTGTATAGCAATAGCTACTTTGCATGGTTCCATTCAAGAATGTAATAGTGTAATTATACAAATGAGCTCGTGCCATTTTCTGCTCATAAAGGTTGACCTTGTAATTCAATTCTGTTCTCTTGTTTTGTTATATAGCGATCACACATCAGGTACTCATGGATACTGTTCATAACTACACATTTTCTCATATCAATCACAAACCACTATAGCTACCAGATCATCATGCTATTTTTATGGCCATGGTACAAAATTGCACGCGGCTATATACACCAACACCTTCACCTGATGTGATAGAGGCTCGTGCTGTATGGCATTCAAATGGGAATGGGATTGTTCTTGAGCAACCATGCAGTGAATAAGGTAAAATGGTGACCTAGACATTACAAACTTGAGGATCTTAATTTGTCAAGTCACTAAACTGTTAAGCAGCTTACAGTTTCAATATTTTATTATTGTGACTGACAAAGACCCTTGAAGTCGAAACACCTCACTTATCTACCTTACTTGCTGCATGATTGCTCAAGCACCATCCTTTAATTCCCTTTCTTACTTGTTTATTATGTACCATTATAATAACAAGTAATAACAGACTTAATGAATGTGAACCACATAGGCTCACCTCTATTATGTCTCCATCATTACATATGTAAGAGTAATAGAAAATGGAATCTGACATGCTCTACATTACCAAACCAAAGATGACAATTTTCAAGGAAATCTAGAAGTACACAACTTTCCAACCTGAAGACACAACAGCCATGTCTGTGGCTCCACAATTAGACAATGATTTGACTGAAAGAGCAAGAAACCATGGAATGTCATGCCATAAAGAGAGCTTATTATAGTTGAGGAGCAATTATTACACATTACTGTTGTCAAGATCATGCATGACTATACCACTGGCTGTCGGGTTCACACAGTATACCCAACATAATGAAAATTATGCTGACCTGTTCACACAGTGCTACTTGTATATAGCAATTGCATTATATACAGGATATGTACAGTCAAGTGACCATGCACATGTGATCAGTCATGCACTATTATACTGAATGACAGTATAATAGTAAATCTCTCCACATAGCCCATGTATCATTCTAGCATACATTCAGAGGAAGTCTCACACCTCTCAACAGCAGCAGTACCAACTGCTCTAGAGCTCAAGTGAAGACACAAAGCAATTAACTCATCATGAATTAGATAAGTACTCTTGTTACTACTGCATGACAATGGGACCCAACTTTGGTTTAATACTTATTGCAGAGACCACTGCCTACCAAAAATGCAAGTTGATACCTCGTCTTCCACCTGTAGCTTTGTGTGCAACACTGTACTAATGTAGCTAATGTACTAATTGATATGAACTATCAGCTGTCAACAGTGCACACTCCTACGCTGTTACATTGTTCTTGTGTCTACAAGTGGTTGAAAGCACGTCAGAAATGTGCTTGAGGTGTGGTTTGGTGATTACGCCTACCGTAAGGCCAGGTCGCTGGGCTGGCAGGCCTGGTGTGGGTACAACAGACTGGAGGGATGGGGATAGCTTAGTGCTGCGGCAGCCTGGCCCTATACTTTGCCAACACAAATGTGGACACTGTTACGACCATATAACTAGCTACTTGTACGTACGTCGAACAAGAGAGCAACTTAGCTAGATAGATAGCTGTGCGAGAAAGAGTGACCGCCTGTGGCTATACGTCTATACCCTCTGAACAAGTCAGAGCGTCAGACTACTGAATGGAAACACCATAGACTATTATGTGGCTTATAGCAATTATGGTGGAGTGGATCTAGCGTGCTAGACTACGCTTGCCTTAAGTATATAGCTTACTCCTGCATGTTGATGTGCGGCTCCTTAGACCCTAAGCCATTTCCGGCGTAGTAATGGCGGAAACGGGGCGGGTATGTGATTGAGACTAACGGCGTGACTCTGTCTACAAAAGGCGGAGTTTGTCTTAGAAAGGATAGATTGTAGTCGCACTTCGCTTGGTCCTTGGCATACTCTGCCTCTCTGAATCAGCACTGTAGATCTCGCCAGTTAGCACAGGAATGATGGATAGATTCGACATCGAAGACGCTATTACAAGTTGTGAGCGCCAGAAGGATATTACTGAACCAGAGAGTGAGCGTGTACCGGAATCTATTTCTGCCATTCATCACACTGCTACACTCGCTACAGGTGAAATTCCGAACATTTGTGATACTTGGGGTGGATATGTGCCGATGTACTCTGCTGCTAGGATATCGATGTTGAATATATATGACAGGCCGCGTACCTCAGGTGAGACTCAAGTCCGCGAAAACCAGTTAGGGCACTCGTTGTGGGCGTCTTCGAGCTTTGACAGACTCTATGACGAGACTGGTATGGACAAAACTCAGATAGGCTCAGAGACTGGCTACACTATTGCAGAGCTGCTGGATTATGAGACATTGCCGCAGGTTTTACATATTACCCAAGGGCACAAAGGAGGCAGTGAGCAGGAAAGCTTGACAGAGGGTGACATAGTTTCGTCTTATTGTTTGATAACACGAGATGTTGTCCTAGCAGAAAGTAAAGCTGGGATAAAATTCACTATCCCCATTAAGTCGCAACATAAGTTTTTACTTGTACCAGACAATACCAGGAACTTCGCAGATGTGTTGCGATCGTCTTCGCAATTTTCCCACTGTAATACAGTTGCGGATTTAGCTAAACTGCCACAGCTTCCTCGTGTTGTGAGAACTAAGACAGCAAGTAAGGGATCAACACCTGATGCATCCGTGGAAAAGGGCATGATCTTACTTCTACAGGCAGTGGCAGCGAGAGAAGGGAGGGTCACATTGGTTGCAAGGGACCTTTATGGTGATGAAAGGCATTTAAGGGAAAAGTGTAAAGCAGAATTTGACCTGAGACCCAGAGATACATGGCTTCTCATTGAAGAAATAGTCCAGCACTCTTCATTACCAACTAAAGTGTTTTTGGTCAACCATCAAATGCTTGCAGATTCTGATGCTGTGGGTGCTTCCACACTGCCTGATGATGACTATACTCTCAGGTGTCAACCACTTACCTTGCTTTGTGCAACTAAGCAAACCTATCTGGTTGTTTCAAAGCATAACAAATCCACTGAGGCACCTATAAATTCTGACTTACTGTTGGAAGTGCCCACAACTTTAAGCATTAGAGTGAAGTGCATCCCTCTAGTGGAGGAGAAGCAAGAGAAATCTTTGCTGCAGCTGGCTAAAACAGTGCATGAGCACATTCAGTTGTCTCCAGGGCAGCTCATAATGGAAAGCTCGGCGATCATGGCAGAGGAAGACCACAAACTACAGGAACTGCTGTACTTAACGACCTATGGCCATAACACAGTTGAGCAGATACGACTAATGGTTGGGGGGCGGCCCAAGGTACGGCTTCCTCTACAAGATCCATTAGCTGTGCCAGTAATGCAGAGGAAGGTGAAGCATAAGATTACAAGCCAAGACAATGCCTTAACTGAACAAGATGTCAGAGACACAATTAGGCAACTGAAAACTGATATTAGGAAGCTCGAGGCGCTTGTAGGGGAGTGCAAAGACAAACTGCATAGGCTGGAACTGAGCTTACAAGCGGGTAATGCCAGGCCATAATATGTGCAAAGCATGTATTAGCAACTTTCCACAAAACACATTGTATTCATGCATGATATACTGAGTGTGGGCCCACTTGCTCATAATATTGTATTATAAAATTTGTTTGTGTACAATTTTCACTTGTAACATTTTCAGTTGTATGTGCATGTACTAACCATAACACTGACATATATGCTATAGGCCACTGCTTGTTTATGTGTATTTGTGAGTGGAGGATTTCAAGCATGCTTTCCATGGAACTGTATTAGGAAGACTATTTTCAGTTTAGGTCTTGTGCAGCAGTACCACCTTGTACACTGTTGCATAATGTACACATGTACATACTGGTCAAACACTAACCAGAAATCATGCACTGGTACCCAGACCTATGCAATAAATTTGTCAATGCATATACCTTTAAGTTTGCTTCAATTGCTTGGGTCTATGTAAATGTGAACATAATATAGTGGTGTAATATTAGGACTAAATATACGTATCATCCAAGGCATTCTGAATTCAGGTAGCTAATATATAGCAGCAAATGTGCACAATAAGCTTGCTTGCGCTTCCTGTAGCTACATGTATCAATAGATTAAGCATAACTTTATTCTTATATAATTAATTGAATGGCTCTCCTGCTGCTGCTGATTGGGCATACGTGCTAGACCGATGATCATAGCATCTTTGACTGAAACACTGCAATGAGCCAGAGCAGCAGGTTAAGGACATACATTTTAGCTGTTTTTCAGGTTGTCTTCGGGTGGTCTTGTTGACCTTTGCATGCCAATATTGCTAATTTGCATTAAAGGTAAAAGTGAGTAAATGTGGCTGTGAATGAAGGATGTAGTATCATGGGCCTAATGTGCAAGAGGGGGCAGCCAGGTTGACCGTACATTGATCTTTAATAAAGATATGATAGTGCATGGATAACATGCAGTATGGAGTGTCTATAGTGTCAGTAAGGAGTGACTAGATCTATAGTGAGTAAACTAAGAAAGTACTTTATTGACAGGGTGTTGGTAAGGCATGCATGGCTTGATTTGCCAAGGAATATTTTGGGAACAATTCAAGGCTACACATAGCCTGCTTTCAATACAATAAGACATCTCACCATCTAGTAGTCTAAGAGGATATTTAGGCAGCTTCAAGCTAATTTAAATTGTGTAGGAGCAACTGAATTGCAGTGTCCCATGCATTGCTACATCTCAATGACATGTAGTTTTGATGTAGCTAGCTACTCTCGCTTGCATGCCAGATTCCCATTATATGCACATTTCTGCCTCTCCTCAGTGAGAATTAAGGCTTGTGGTATATATTCCTGTATGAGGCAGTTTTGCATACAGTAGTGTGTAGGCGAAATTAATGCATCAGGCATGTTCACATATACATAAAATTAATATAGCTATGGCAAGATGGTGATCATGCAATAGCTCACTTGCATGCCGTCCATGCATCTACTGCACAAGAGGTCTAAAGTGTACTTCAGCAAATGCATAATGTACACTAATACGTTTTAGGGATGCAATACAGTAGACAATTGAACTTACTAATCGACGGGAGATATATCCATACTGACAGCAGACACTGCAGTTAGTGACGAGCGATATATTTGGCACAATATCTAGTCTTGGTTTCATCATTCAATTTAGCGCACTGCGTCGTTCGTCCACCTGTGTGGGATCATACACAGTCTCACAAATGCATAAGTTGGAATATCATGACGGTTATTCGGTTTCTGATCCTTCATGAGTCTGTCTGAACGAGAGCTGCCATATTTCCGACGATCACGTGCATTACAGCCTGTTCAGCAAAATGTTGGGTGTGGCCCGTTACGCCTTCTAGTACAATCATATCTTCTTTAGCACAGTACTATAGCCCGTGTGGTCCACATTGCTTTCGACAGGAGCTACTCAGTTAGTTACTGTAACTCCACCAGAAGTAATTATGGTGAGGTCAGAGATTGCCAAGATATGTCTGTCGTACCATAGACACACGTCTTATGCATTCTTGTAGGAAAGTCGCGATGGTTGTCTCCTGAGAAAGCTCACTAGAAAAGACCTAGTGGCTGTGGCTCCCATGATTTTCCACAATAACTGGAAAACCTTCGCTAGACAACTAGATTTTGATGAAACTGACATTCAATCCATCGAACACCAGGAGCTTGTACCGGAGGAGCAACGCTTCCAATTCCTCTACCAGTGGCAACAAAGGCAGATCAATCCGACCTTTCATGACCTTGTAGAGGCGGCGTCAACTCTTCGCCTGCACCAACTTGCTCAGGAGATCGGAGAGCTGGCAATGAAGACAAGTACGTAGGTTTGGAGTCTTCATATGCGTATGCTTTATTGCTGTGTTGAAAACACAGTTCTGCCCTTTGAGTTTTGCTAAGCAAGAATTAGTTTGTGGCCAAAACGGTAGGTGTACAGTGTTGCGGTATACCCCTTCCCCCAAATGTTTTCCCCAGGTTATAATAAACTAGGGCACTTTATTCCCTAATTTGAATTTCTCTGTGTTTCTTAACTCTGCATACTTGGTGTATTCTACCCATGGTGGGTTGTTGTAATGTCCATCAACCTGCTATAACAAGTAAGTTGCTATTGTTTGGGTCATTGTCTCCTCCTCACAAGCTCATGATGTAGCGAGTGATATACCCGCATCAATGTCCACCAGTATGTGAAAAAGTGCGCTACTCAAACATTGATGTAGTAAGGCCCTCTTGGCATGCATTCTCCCAGAATCCATGGGACAGTACATGCATTCTACCCACAGTACCAAGACACATTGCACTTCAATTGGTGGCAGACACAGTAGATGTAGTGTCTCATGCACACGCTGGAAAAGAAGTGCATGGTTCTGAGATATTGATCACTTGACAGCCTCCAGCTGCATGCTGGTAAGGGAAAATGTCATCCAAATGTAGGCTATATATCATTAGCTGCTATCATCCTTTCCTTGTCATTTAACCAACCTCCGGCTAGCTAGGACAATACCTTATGTACAACGGGGATACTTTAAACTGTGACACTAGTAGAGTGAGGAATCATATTTCAGCCGGTGTCATATTTTGGTCACACAGTCTCCACAGCCAAATGCATCCACAGCTTTAACTTCGTACATGTGGAGCACAGGCCAGTGTCGCTTAGGGTTGAGAGAAGATGCTTACACTGTCAGCTTTCTTCCTTGTTGTGCTAAACAGTATAATTATAGAACAAATTGATCGAAATAATAGTCCTTTAGCCCATAGTCATATATAAACTTGGCTGGTGTATTTATTTCCATGAAAGGCCTTTGTTTTGGACTTAGATTTCACAGGCCATCATTGACATGCCAAAAGCAGAATGTAATAGTAAGAATGTTCTTTGGTGATTAGATTATGGCTAGTGTCTATATCTCTGTGAAATGTGGAGTGTTCAGAGGAGTGCAGACGTAGTTTGGGGTTCCTGGTACAGCCATACAAACATTGTTATACCAAAGCATGGAATAAATAGAAACACCAAAAAATGGAATATATAGAAATGGAATAGAATGGAGTAGAGGGTTGTCAGCTGTGGCTGAAATGACAATAGCATTTGAAATTAAAAGTGTGTGGGCAATATGGACTGGCAGTACACTCATGCACAATAGCATGTGCTGTAGTGCCAGTGCCTACACATGCTGTGGCTTATGTTGCATTTCCCCTAGGTCCTGCTGATAGCTCGGAACCATGTTCAAAAATGCCTGAATTGCGGAATCGTCTTCATGGCAGGGAAAGTAAGAATGAAGGTATGCAGTCAGACAGAGTGCTCAGTATATGTATATATATGTAGAATGCATATGACAAAATATGATATTAGTCTGTTGTCATTGAGGCACACAATTAAAATGTATAGTAAAACTAGTAGAGATGTGACAAAGAAATCTTGATCTTTGGAAGGCTCACTTGTATAACTCAATTATGATTCCCCCTTTTAGCTTTTCCTATTCTACTAGTGCCATCAGGGAAGAAGGGTTGGTACCAGCACTCACATGTGAGACATGCCCGCTGCTAGCAGAGTTCGTTTATATAGGGGGTGAACTGTGTGGTATATTGCAATCTTTGCGATGTTACTGTGCATGGGTAAGGGCCTCGATCACAACTGTATGTAACATGCAGAATGAATGTTAAAGGAACAACTGCACTAACAAGAAAATAAATTCTTTACTTCTCTAGACTAAGTAATGCGCCGGCAAACGTACTTACCTCGCTTGTTTGTGTTGGCATTGTGCAGGGGAATAACTTATGGCAATGGGGGGTGGGGGGGCGTTTAAAGCAAGGATATGCTGCCAAAATTGATCCAGGGCCATTGTTGTCAGTGGGGGATTGTCTACTTCATGACAGGCCCAATCAACAGCAAGGGTCTCCAACTCAGAAATGCTTTACTATAGTTCCACTTTGTTGGTGACAGTGAGCAGCTGGCATAAGCCACAGGGTAAAGAAATTCCTCTGGCTGCTTCTGAAATAGGATGATGCCCAGGACTTGGATGGATGCATCCATCTCCAGCACAAGTGGCAAGTCCAAGCTAGGGTAGGCTAGAATTGGTGCAGTTTTGACAGTCGTCTGTTCGCTTAAACTCGGCTGACTTCCATGTCAGCCCGTGAAGTGGCAAAGCAACCTTGGTGAGGTTTTTGACAAAGTGGCAATAATGGGATACAAGTCCCAAGAATTAATGCACTCCAAAATAACTGGTGGGAACTGGAAAATTCCTGACAGCCTCAATCTGGTGGGGGCTCAGCGACAAACCTTCAAGTATAATCACATGCTTAAGATACTCAATGGACTCATGTACAAACTGGCACTTCTTTAGTACAATTTGAGGCCTGCTTTGCAAAGTCTGTGTGAGACTGCATAGAAGTGCTTCACATGGTCCCCAGCTGTATGCAAAAATGCAAGAACATTGTCAATGTAGACATCAGTGAAATTTTGGCCATCCTCCTGGTTCCCTCCCTCTATATAGCACTTGCTGCATCAGTCTCTGAAAGAATACCAGCACATTCATCAGGCCAAAAGGCAGTTTTAAATGCTTGAATTTACTAAGCCAAACATGCTTTTGATTTCAAACTTGGAAATTTGTGCTGAAAAGATAGGATCACCAGCACGCTTGGAAAAGTTTAGGTAGGCTCCATTTGGAATTATGAATACGTGCCATTAAAAGCAGTGAAGAAACAGACTCTTCCCAACTGGTCTAACAGATTGGCAATTCAAGGTAGAGTATGATAGTCTACACTCAGAGTCGTCCAACTGAGGAACTACGTAGGTTGGTCTGATGAACAGATGGGTGCACAGCCTCTTCAGAGCCTTGCACCACTGAGTTTGAGAAATGGGAAGCAGGATACTGTCTGCTAACATTGCCAAGCTAATTTGCGAACCACCATCAACACTGACTGTCATGCCCAAAATGTTTGAGAAGCATACATTGGTGAGACCTCTATTGTCAGGGATGACCAAAGCATGTGAAAGCTGAATACCCCTCAAATCAATGAGATTGGGGTCTGCCTCAATGAAAATAGGCTAGGATGCAGGTATGTGGATGATAGCTACACTTGAGCCACAACACTCTGGCTATATGGAGAGCATGTACAGTGTTGACCAACTTGACAGTAACAGTGTCAGTAACATCCCAGCACTCTGGCCAGGCCCTAGTACCTGACCCCTAGCTGTGCTCTTGGTCATAGATCCCACCTCTGGATGCTAGGTGACAATATCAAAATGTCAGCATACCCCTTCAGTCACTAGCAAGTCCTCCCTTGCTTCCATTATAACATCAACATGAGTATTCATGGCTTTGTCCTCAAAGGTGTTTTCAAGTCTAGACGACCAGCTACATAGTCAGGAGTACATAAGGGATGCACTCTTGACGTAGTCTAAAGGGCTTCTGTAAGTGTGTGGTGTCTTACGTATCTGGACCCTGAATCTCTATTCTTCATTGTAGCCGCAGCAGCTACGCCTTTGAACATAGTACCATTGACAGTGCTGCTGTGTCTACAACCCCATACATAGGCGCACCTTGCACACCCTCCATTGCAAACTGAGGCCTACTCACTTCCATCATTTGGGCATACCTGCTTGACTTCTTCCTCACTGTATGTATCAGATCCAGAATAGGTAGTGCATCCAGTTCTCAACATCATCACCCTCCAAATCTCCTTAATCGCTCTGAATCATCTTGGTCTAAGTGCTCTTGTTGGTGCCACGACTCTGGATCCTGATGCAGCCCTGGGCTTTGTTAGCCATGATTTGACTTAGATTGCCTGATAGGAGGTTGTCCCGCTGTCCATCAGAACCAAGAGGGCTCATCCCTATCTTAGGGAGTGACTCACCCTGTTCAGAGGCTCCTTTTAAGTGCTCTATTTCCCACTCTCGATGTGTAGCCATGTACTGTGGCCTCGACATGTGCTTGTTCTTCTTCTCCTGCTCCTTCAGCTGCAGTTTTAGTCTTCCACTTCACTAGCCAGGTCTCCACACATTTTGACAACTGTTCATACTTGGTTGAGCACAGCTTGAACTTCCATGAGTGAGTTCATCCTTGAAGCAGCGTTCTCTTCCAGGACTGACTTTATCTATTTCATCGCCAGGTATAGTCTGTGAATCTGTTTTGAGAAACTGCTCACCTTTGTCAACCACGCTGGAGTGGCCTCCACTAGTGGGCATTCCTTGATGACCACTTGAACATTGCTGGTCTCTGTGTTCTGATCCAAACACAGCTTACCTGAACTAATTGACCCAATCTGGTCAGCTGACAGGGATGTTTGTAGGTCCAGTGAGTCTGAAATCCACCACAAATGATGTGCCATTCAGTCTCTTGAAGTTCAATGGCAGAATTCTGCTGGTAGGCACATCCTGCTCACCTTCACTCCCATCACTGTCTTCTCCACCTGCTTCAAACTCAGTCATAGCCACACAGGCAGGCTATGACAATGACAAACACACAGGTTAAAAGCAGGCCCTCTTAGCAAGCGGGGCAGACGCCATTTTCAAATTATGTAATTCAATCAGATGAAACCGGCATAACTGGTGCCATTGCTAGCAGCTGCATACAGCTTCCGGAGGCTCCTTCTTCCGTTGTTTTGCACTATAACTTAGCGTGGTATTTGGCTTGTGGAATGAATTATTTACATATGTCAATATACAGTTTCTCAAATGCAAATTGCAGCTAATTCTATCAGGAGCTACACAAGGAAGTTAAAGTAGCTAGCTGGCTAGCTACCGTATACGTACATGTTTTCGCGGGATGTATATTTCATGAATGCCCCTTACCTGACAAATTTTTGCGATTTTAATTTTGCAAAGCCCTGTAAATTTTGCAAATGGCTCCCTTTCTATGGAAGATGTCACCACCTAGAGTGGCTCAGGCATCAATGTACACTTTGGTTCGTTCTACTGGCACTTTAAGGATCATTTCTGACCGTTTACGGATGTCTTCGTTCCATCTAAGTAGTTGCGTTCGTGGATATAACGCTTCCAAGGATGTCTGGTCTGCATTGGTAGGAGCAGTTCTCCAGCGTGAACAGGAAAACGGAACAGCAAAGATCCTTACACGGTGGCAGTCCAGAAAGACGGCCTGACTGTGGGACATGTTCCGCGCACCGTATCCCTGCCTTTGCTCTGTGTTTGTTTCGGCGGTGGCTCGATGGTGTGCATAATTACTGGAGCATCAATTACTCGAGCTGACAAGTCCTTGGTAAAGACGTCTACGGTCTTAAAAGTATCTTTGATCGTCTTCTTGGCCATTCCCACAAAAGAAATGTTTCTTTGCTACATTCTTACCCTTTTAAGCCCCTCCTTCTACATACATATTGACCTGGGAAATTGTAAGAATTTTCACAAACCTCCATGGATTCGCGAAATTCGCGAAAATAACATCCCGCAAAAATTTGTACATATACAGTATATCATGCATCTTAGCTCATGCTCTATAAAAAGTGCAGAAACTAGAAATAATAAAATTTTCTGTGGGTGTAAGACTATACGGTGCAACATTCTTGTATGTAGGGACCATGGTTAATGATCCACTGTGAAACAGCCTTTACTTGTTTCTGTCCTTTTTATGCCATCCCTACATCCTTATTACTTTTGTTGAAAATTTTTATTATTTCTAGTATGTATAAGTTATAGCTCAGGGACAAGGACAGTGGCCAGAGTCCAATTCAAGGCCAAGGCCAAGTACGTAATTATATTCTGGCTAATGTCTGAGTCCATGGGCTACAACTTGTTTATAGTCCTTTGCCATGGTGCATTGAGAGAATGGCAACAACAACCGCCTTTACTCCCGATTCAGAGTAGAGACCATGTTTTGTTCATGCGGCAGAATCTTTTTAGAACGTTTGATCGCAGTAGACAACGTTTGCGTTTGCTGCGCAAGTGTTGAAGTTTGACTGGGATCACAGCTAGCAGACTAATGTAACTAAATACCTTTGATGCTCCCAAGGAGACCGAATCCTTGTGTGATGATCTGGATTAGATGGTTTTGTTGCGTGTGCAGCAAAGTGGAATTTCCTGTCTGTGACCGTGGAGGCGCTTCAAGTGAGGTACTATGCACTCTTTCCTCACAGTATAGCTAGCTGCTTGCTTTTTGATCTCTTCACATGCTCGGTGTAGCTAGCTATGTGCATTGCTTGTTTCTAATAAACAGAATTATGGCAATCTCCTTTCATGCATTGCTGAGCAGTGCATAGGTGTCTAATTGATTCACATCCTGATCAACACTTCTCAGGGTATATTCTGGATATACTTAGCATTGTCTAATCAATAATTTGATAATGTTGCATATATCCAAAATATACTCCACCATTAACCAGCCTGTTGCCATGGCAATGGAGTATAAGTACATGTCATCCTTTGCACATTCCTTTCTTATGTAATTCACTATAAAATCATAATTATACTGTACCTTGACTTTGCAGGTAGTGAACTTCTACAGTCATCCGCAGTCCAAAGTTCAGATGACTCTGATGGCTCTGAACTAATTCTCGGTGATTACAATTCTTGGTACAGTATGATGATTCTGGATGGCCATGAAAATCTTTATTCAGCACTGCTGGTTGTCCTGTCTGTGATTGTTGTCATCCAGCTTGGTCTTACCATTGCACATGTCTGCTATTTGCAAGGCTCAGCTTATCATGGCAACTATCACAGCTCTCTGGCATTTGGCTTAGTTTTTGTCCTTCGCCTGATCACAAGATGTGGTCTTCCCCTAGTTTTGCTGTTGGTAACAATACATGTTACAAGGAAACGAGCTAACGAGGCTGTCCGTCAAAGAGACTTTAGAAGAAGAATTCAGGAAGAAAAAAATGAATCAGTGCTTAAGGAGGTTATTCACCAGTTCTGGAGTGAAGTCCTCGCAGGTGAGACTCGTATTGAAATACTGCAGAAGATTAAATGCCACTTTGCGAAAGCCCTCACCACCATGCATGTTGCATCATTGTGTGAAGCTGTTCTTTTGACACTTGCTCTGTGGAGGCTGGAAGCTGCATCATACATCCCTTCGCTATACCAACAGATGGAATACTCTGGAGCTGTGGTCCTGAATTTGTTGGACATTCTTACTTTCTTTATCTTGAATTTCTCCAGTGGTGTGATGTTCTCTGTTTTCTTCCTTGAAATTACAGTTAAACATCTTGTTGCTGCAGTAGTAAAGGTGAATGAATACAGTAAAGTTAAACTACCGAAAGACCTGAAGCGTGCAGCCAAAGCAACAGTTGACTGTATAGTGAGCAGCTGGACAGTTCTAGAGCTATCCCTTTATCTTGGTGTTCAAGTCTACAGTGTTATTATTCTAACCAGCGCAGCTGCACAAATACCACTTAGCTATGGTATTCTGGGTGACATGAGTCATTTCTCCTGGCTAATATTTGTGGGGGCATCAACATTGCTTCATTTCCTTAGTACTTGCCCTTACCATGTACTAGTCATTCGTGGCACTGGCATTGTCCTTGAAGTGTGTGGGGTGTGCTGGCTATTGTACTTTGATATCCCAAAATTTGGAGGCTTTCTGCAAATTATGTACATCACTATCCCAGGTGCATACCTGTTCTGGTACCTTGTTGCTATGACCTATCACGAGTACATTGTGCTTGGACAGAAACCACGAGACAGCCGAATAAAGCATTATCGAAGATTAGGAAGAAATGCAGCTTTTCTGCTGCAGTGGACAAGTGTTCTTATCATTTCGATCACATGTGAATACCTACTACTGCAGTCAAGGACCATTGGATCCCAACCTCCCGTAGGAAGTGAAGTACCCCTCCATGTTTCTGAAACAATTTCACGGACTGTGCAAATCGGATTGCATTTTGTTCAAGAAACTTGTGTCTGCTATGGAAATACTACAAGTTCGCTATGCTCTTGCCTTTCCCACCGTGGTTCCTGATGCTATATAGCTTTATGATCACTGTAACCGGTTTTATCTTCACGTGCATGTTCGTTGCAGTATAATTTTTGTATTAATCACCTTGCATGAGCTGTTATGGCTGTAAGCAGTATTTCCAGTAAGCGTATACTTTGTAGTTGCTACTTTGTAATAAATGCAATGTATAATTATAATTTCTTGCTTATATGGAATTGTGCATGCATGTAGTACATAGTAAAGAAGTTGTATCTGCAGGACAAGTATTATGTCACTTGCAATTGCATGGATGTACAAGTTAATTGTCATTACCATGCAACGTACATAATGTATACGGTATAATATTATACAGTGAACACGCAGTGCTTGCTGTGAGTTGCTTGCATGCTTCTCATAATCATTGCTTCATATGTGCATTTGCATATCACTTTATTTTAATTATACAAGTGAATATAATAATTATACAAACAGCAATTGATCCTGAAGACATCAACCTGTACAAGGTTCCATATGGCTAATGCTCAACAGTCTTTACCTATTGTATTGATTTGCATGTACTGTGTGTGCAATGTGTTGTGTAAACTTGTATGTAATTACACACATGATGCAAGCTGCAATGTTATGTATGTTACAGATAATGCCAGCAGCAGCATTGTCCTATAGTATCAGCCTGGTGTTCCTCCCACTGTCCGGACTAGGAGAAGGGCAGGTTGTTGAGGAACCGGTGCAACATGTCCAAGGCCTGTAGGTCAAATGAACATGGGATACGACTGTGACACGTACAGCACCCATCAAGTACTCCAATACTACACCTAATGCTGTACACTATGAATACAGAACACTATAAGGTTTCTAGGGATGCTGACACACACACACACACACACACACACACACACACACACACACACACACACACACACTCACACACACGTCTGCCATGTGCATGGACCCTATAATATATACGTACTAGACGAATGCAAGGCATTGTGGGGGCGAGCGGGAAGTTTATTTTGTTTTTGTCCTCAATGGTTTTATTTTTTACTATTATCAAGAACATACATGCACACATGCATACAATTGCAATCAGGATTAAGTTAGAAATTAGTTGTAGCGCATGCTGTCATAATAATATTGCCAGTGGGCAGATGGGTGGGGTCTGGGTATGACGGAGACTACAGCTGATTTCAGAATGGTTGGCCAAAATGGCAAATGGCAGAATGGCCAAATGGCGTGACGTCACTAGTAGTTTTGCTGCTTGCTATTACGTCACGCCTATTGTTCAGTATTGCCTTTTGCTGTGACATCACATCATTTGCCATTTGCCATGTTGGCCAGTCATCCTGAAATCAACTGTACATCTGAACAGCCAGGAACTGGCAGCTGCGGTGTGCTAAATATTGCCTAATCCCATAATATAGCCAGCAAGAGTAAGAGAACTTAACTATCAAAGCAACAGCACACCTCCCACCTGGCCCATACAGTCCTTGTATGGCTAAACCGGCCAGTTCACCTTCACTATCTTGACAGTCACCTGTCCAGCAGAAGAGTACACTGAAAGCCGGCACCAGAGACTGCGTAATGGCACCAGCGCAAGAGATTAAAGTACCCCGTCACAGAGGCGGCTGTAGCAAGCAAGCGTAAGATACCTTACTTACGTACCAAAGATGGTAAACTATTGCACAAATGCTCGACAGCCCCCAAACTATTGCGCAATGCAGCGAACGTTCCATATAAGGTAAAGTATTGCGCAACCTCGACGTACCAAAAACTATTGCGCAACCGCGACGTACCAAAAACTATTGCACAACTGCGACGTACCAAAAACTATTGCGCAACCGCGACGTACCAAAAACTATTGTGCAACTGCAACGTACCAAACTTCCGGTTTTCGCACCACCCAGATGAGAGGGGCTTTGCTTCGCTCGCCCCAATAATGGTGAGTGGTAACTTGCAGTGAGTGGCCAGTGCACACACACACACACACACATACAATACAATTTCGTATGCTACGGTGGATAGAAGCTACACCTACGTACACTCTTGTCTGTCAGGTGCACAGCCTATACATGGTGAGTGGTAATTTGCAGTGAGTGGCCAGTGGCAGTGTGTAGCTTGTGATGAGAGGTATACAATGTGCAGTGAGGCTCACATTTGCAGGCTGGTCCATGGGCACCATATGCCCAGCCTGGAACACCTGCAAGAAGGTCAGCCCCTGAGCACTCCGGGACTTGCCAGCCTGTGAGTAAGAAGATGTACATAAAATGAAGGTACACTCAGGCACAAACTGACACAGATGGTTGGACTCATGATCACTGTGTGTGTAGTGTAGTGGAAACTATACATAAATAGGCCTATGGTTGGTGTGTATACACACCCTTCTCACCTCCACAGTTCCAACTTTCCAGCTGTTCACAGCAGCCTTGTTGAATGCATCCTGTGAGGTACCAAATACACTAAAGCTGAAAGGGCCAACAACCACTGTACATATGTCTGTGTAGTAACTGAGTAGTTGGCAGTCAATGCTGTCATTGCTGTTTATCATTATTAGGCTATTGTTATTACTATGGTTGTGCTTCTGTAGTGAAATGCATTATATAGTAATATTATTCTTACGTATGGTGTACTATTAAGGAAATCTTTCTTTTTTAGAGCATCGGTAAACTGGTCACATCTTCCTCCGGAAATCAGAAGTATCAAGTCCGTTCCACTTTTCAAGAGTGCATTAAAATCCTATCCTATGCCCTTACGTCATTCTCATCTTATGATGTCACCCAGTCTCCACTTTCCCGCCTATAGCTGCCCTATATAAGTCGCGACCCCTTTAAGTTTTGTACAACTGATGAAGCTCTCTGGATCGAAACGTCTTGTATTGTATTAATGATTCCCTGCTGTGACCTGCTCCAATATCTGCTTTCTCATCAAAATCCTATCTTATGAATTAATTTTCAATTACAGACCATTTTTGTCAATCACAATCACATTCTATTCTTATCATCATTAGCTGGGCATATAACATTGCTATCGCTTGTGTGTATTGTATATGTTTTCAGGACTCCCAGGCAGACCAGCCATATGAGCTGATGGGACCATCAATAAAATAACCTAACCTAACCTAACATTTGTTCCTCTGTCATTGATTGTTATTGAACCGGTACTGTGAAGTGCACTGCATGAGCAGCTGTTCCGAGAAGTAGTGTAGGACATTACACTGATGACAAAGGAAAGTACAATGTGGGAGATGACCACACACGGGCAGATCGGAGAGTTTCATGGAGACCTAGAGACATGGACCTCATACATGGAGCTTCGTGGCCAACAATGTGGCCAATGCTGGGAAGCAATGCACAATCCTCCTGAGTTGCTGAGGCACCTCCACATACAGGCTGATTCAGAGACTGGCCGTGCCAAGCAAACCCACAGTCACTTACAAGGACTTGGTGGAGAAAGTCACCAATTACTTTGCTCCAAAGCGCTTCAGGATTGTCTCCAGATTCAAGTTAAACTCACGTTCATAGCAGCCTGGTGAGTCCTTTACATGTTCGCATCGTTACAGAAACTTTTGAAATTTTGTGATGATGGTGCCCTTAGATGACATGTTGTGTGACCGTCTTGTGTGTGGTCTGGCTGAAGGACGGGTTCAGCAGTGCCTCCTGGCTGAAGGGGATCTCACCTTTGACAAAGCTCTGAAGATTGCCCAAGCAGAGCAATGGAACTGGTAGAACGAGATGCCAGGGACCTCCAGCAAGCCAGTGCACACAGCAGTGCTCTAGTCCATAAGGTGGCTCAGCCTCTGGTGACTTCCAGACAAGACACAGGCAGGAAACCTTGTCACAGGTGTGGAGGGAGTCATTATCCCCCTCAGTGCTACTTCTGAGATGCTGAGTGTCATGCATGTGGGAAGAAGGGCCACATTAAGTGGGCATGCCGAAGCCAGACCAAGGTTACCAGTGTGGTAAGTGAACAAGCCCCAAGACAGCCAGTTCACATCACCAAAGAGGACATTGTTGCTGCAGGAGTACTGTATACATTGTACCCTCTCCAGGATCAAGCCATGAGACCCTTGAAAACCACAGTGAAGGTTGAAGACAGAACCTTGTCATGGAGGTGGACACTGGTGCCTCAGTAAGGCCATGCTGGGAAGCATCTGGCTGACACAACATGCCCCACCCCTCCAACTGAAAGACGTCAAGCTACGAACTTACAACGGGGAAGCAACTCCAGTGGTCGGGAAGTTGACTATTAAGGTGCAATACCAGGACCAAGAGGAGGGATTCCCTCTTGTTGACAACATTCTCATCACCAGTCATTCTCAGCAGGAGCACCTAAAGAACCTGGAGGAGGTCTTGAAGCGGCTGGAAGAGGCCAGCATATGACTGAAGCAGGAGAACGAACGTGGAGTACCTGGAGCACATGGCAGCACAGCAGATGGACCATGACCCTACCCTTTGCCCAGCATGGTTGGCTTGAATGTTTTAGCTGAGAGGACGCCCAGACATTTAAGTCAGGGACAAAAATAATTGACAAAAGGAACCCTGGCTACCCGGTAAACATGGTTCCTCTTTCACAATCACATCACCCTCACGCTACCACTGGTCAGTCCCCTGCAGAGCTGATGCTGGGCCGACAGCTGACAACACGCCTAACTCTACTTCAGCCAGACATTGGCAAGAATGTCTGAGGTTACCAGGAGCAGCAGAATAGGGCACATAATGGTCACTCCGAGCCAAGAGAGGTCCAGCTTCGGGTGGAAGTGTACACCAGGAACTTTGGTCAAGGGCTGCCGTAGCTTCCTGGGGTCATCCAAAGGTCCAAAAGTCCAGTGTCTTACACCATCGAACTTGAAGATGGTCATGTTTTTTCACCAACGTGTGGGTCACTAAAGAGCTCGTAGAAC
The DNA here is from genome assembly GCA_964019415.1 of Ianthella basta. NCBI lineage: Eukaryota > Metazoa > Porifera > Demospongiae > Verongiida > Ianthellidae > Ianthella > Ianthella basta. The sequence goes on from OZ025879.1 coordinate 3,323,208, forward strand.
TACAGTGCAACTAACAGTTGAGATGGATGACTATCCCACCGTCGAGGTACTATCTCAGAACCCCGAATTGCCACCAACTGATCCACCACCTGCCTCAGCTGGGTACAGTGCTCGCTGTTCTACCTGCTCACACAAGTCACCAGATCGTTATGGTGTGGCGATGAGACATTGACTAATGGGGGAGGAGATGTAGTGAGTAGAGTAGCAGTTGGTAGTGTCACTAGTCAATGCTGTTTATTGCTGTTTATTATTATTATGCTATAATTATTATTATGGTTGTGTTTCTGTAGTGAAATGCGTTAGTAATATTATCAGGGCCGTAGCACCCAGTCCGGCCGGTCCGGCCATGGCCGAACTGTTTTTTGCTGCTGGAACAAAAATTCTAAATATTGAAGATATGCATTCTAAACACACTTTCAAATTGGGAGGGGTACTGGCCTAAGGTTAAACAACGTTCTAAAAGCAGAGTGGTCTTGTTACAGTGTTGCAGGACTTAGTTTGAACAAGGAATAGCCAGATACTTAGTTCTCCAACCAACCTTAACGGCGGCAGCCATTTTACGGATGTCGCATGACGTTTTTTGATGTTTTCTGATGTGTAAAATGGTGTGTTAATCGATCGCCGTGCAAAATCAGACAGCACGGTAGCGCTTCAGTCATGTACAGCGGATTTATGCAACCTTGCAACAGTTCCCACACCATGGGCAGTTGTTACCTAGGATACGGACTGGTACTGTAGTCACCTATTATATATTACCCTGTTCGTATCCTAGGTAAAGACCTCCCAGGTATGGGAACTGTTGCAAGGTTGCATAAATCCGCTGTACATGGATGTATGCATGCAGCATGGTGGTATATATTTGTACATGGGAACATGTAGCTAGAATGGGCATATGCATGCAATAGGATAGTCTCCTGTGGCAACCCTTGTTATTGCACACTCACATGTACACTTGCACTATAATACACAGGCGAAGAAACAGGGGATGGTAGCAAGATCGCAAGAGCGGCAAAATGTTGGCAGATGTAGGGATGGTGAAAATGTATTCAAAGTCAGCGCATGTTAATGACCTGGGTTTTGCATCGACCAGCCCTCCTTGTTGCATGGACTGGCTGGCCCCCCTCCTTGCATGAACTGGCCCTCCTCCTGTTTTTGGAGGAAACATTTTTACACACCCTTTACATTGATGGTGTCTTCTATTCAAGGGTAGGAGAGATTTGTGCTGCCTAGCATCGGAGAGACAGCCAAAAAACCACTAGATTTCGATTTTTAATGCGCAATCTTCTTATTTCAATTATTACCTTCAAGTATTACCTGTTACATGGGACTTGATCGCCTTTCCTGCTGTAAGTGCCTGTTGGCCTATGTTACATTTTATCATACTCATTGAAGTTTTGCTGGGCCTAGAATTGCTCCAAAAGTACTCACAGAACATCTAAATGTCAAGAATTTTCCTGGGGGGGCATGCCCCCAGCCCCCCCCCCCCCTAGTTTGCGTCACGTCACCTATGGCCTGACCAGTTTTTATCTTGGTGCTACGGCCCTGAATTATTCTTACGTATGTTGTACTATTATTAGTATCAGCATAGTCACGTGATTGTACCATGCTTTATATTGTGCCTTTGTTCTATTGTCATGGATTGTTGTTGAACTGGTCTGGTGAAGTGCGGTGCATGAGCGGCTGTTCTGAGAAGTAGCAGAGCGTACAGGTCACTCAGTCTGGTCTGGACAATATATGGTACACACGTCCGGTGCAAGCTAAGTATCGACATGATAGTTAGCTTGCATCACATGCATTAAGTATGTAGCTAGTTAGCTTGAAACACAAGCTTAACTAACTGTCAAGCAACAACAATGCCTCAGCCACTATTGTTTGTACACTAGTTATAGATACATGTGCTCACTACAGCAACCCCCTTTCCCTCCCGCTCTAGTCTTGTGTAGCTGTATCGCCATTTTGCTCAGACTCCGCCCTCTGAAAAGATGTCTTTTGGGAGGGTGGAGTCGGAGCAAAATGGTAGTCGGGCTACGCAAGATTACTCCTGCTCATGCCAACCTTGCCACTCCAATCCATGTTCAAAGTCCAGTTTTGGCCACCCACATAGTTGCATATGAAGTCCTGATCACCGCTGTACACAAGAGCTGCACAACAGATGGGGCGAAGTGAGTGAGAAGACTGCATAAGCGTACAACACCCCCACCCCACCACTGGTGTTCCCATTCACTGGTAAGAACCTGGCAGCATGTGTTGGAAATGTTATCCCACCTCTTCTCTTGTGTGCCAGAACAACCTCCACATCATTCTGGAAGCTGTCAATCCAGTCACCAAGAAGCTACACAGACAAAGAGGGCAACACACAGTGCCATGCAATCACACACTGATTATAGCTACATGTGCGCATGGGCTAATCATAAAGTTGCACTCTTCACACGCAGAACAAGGAGTCACAAGCAAACTTCAGATTACTCTACTGTACATTTCGTGCATGTGCTACAGTTACCTACATACTTGCACAACAGAATAAGTAAACCTCTGCTACAAGTTCAATATCTATTCCACCTAGTAGCACATACAACAAACCCTGAAGAGTTGGCACAGCGTAGTTCCAATGAGCTGCCCACATGTACACAAGTGGCTAAGGGCATAGCTTGCCAGTTGGCTCATGACAATGTGCCGTTCATGTAGTGTGTTTACTGCTCACCAAGAAATGAACCAGCATGTTGCACTCCTGCCACTTGACATGGTCGGGGATGCCCAACTCAGCACGGATGTCACTTCGGGCAAGGAACCTATCCACCTACACAGAGCAGAAATTACACCACAATACAATGCTGAATAGCATATAATACACAGCAACTTTTGTCTATGCCCAATTCGAAATGGAGCACAGTTGGAATGGATCATTAGAGCTGCAGCCCCACATAGTATATGTAAAAGGAAGCAACACATGCAATGTGAGAGTTCACCATGCATGTTCATACACAGCTGCACATAACTATACCAGCACTACATGGTATGCATGATGGTGTGTGAATCTCACTACAGCTTACACAAACCTTAACCAAGGAACGTACAATCTAGCTCACCTGTGAGAAGTCGTAGCAGAGGGGTGGATAGGTACACTCCTTCCTGATATCATATACATTGATGCTACAATCAGATGTGGAAATGTGTAAAACAGAAAACAAAACGCGAGACAAGTTAGGATAGATATACGTACAGAATCGAGGGTGTGTAAATAACTCTGAAAGTCAATTCTAAGAAATGGGAACTGCTACTGTAACACACAGCAGCTGTGTGTGCAATATACTCTTTGAGTCCTACCGCAATACCACTAATACGTTGCTCATAGCTGAATGAGTGACTAATTGACTGCCTATGTGCAGTCGCAAGCCACTTGCACCTGGGTTAGTCCCGCGTAGCCGACCACTTTTCTCCTTCATTTTTATTTAATGACGTGATTGGTTGGGGACCCGACTGAGTACGTTATCAAATAAAAATGGGGACCCGACCGAGTCATCAAATAAAAATGGGGACCTGATTGAGTACATCATCAAATAAAATGGAGGGAAGTAAGTGGTCGGCTACGCGAGACTACACCTGGGTTGGCATAACCTGTCACTACCACACACACCATTCCCATTGCTTATCACCAGTTTTTACCTTCTGTTCAAAGTCCGTTCAGCAGCCTCCAAGACAAAGAATTCAATGATCTGCACAGAATATAGCACAACAGTCTCATTTACTTCAATTGTAAGGCTTGGATGTCTGACAAAGATTCTGATCGTGACATTGTCTTGTACACAACTGCAACACTTACCTGGCATTCTTCCAAAGCAACTATGAAAGTGTGTGCATCAATCAGGACCACACAGGCATCGTACATCTCATTGGCCACCTTCAGCTCTGCCTCAGAGATGAGCTTGTGCTGGAAGGCAAACTGGGGGAAGGAGTAACAGAAAGAAGACACAAGTACTGTAAATGCACATTGACTGTGCAAAGGACACTCAAGATCCTCAACAGACGGTGCACACCAGTAGATCTGCACACCACCCTCGCTCACCTCAGCATAAGCCTTATACTGGATCTTGGGGTCAACCCAGCCATTGCCAATACCTACAGTGTGAAGGACTTCATTTATGAGTGCAAGAACAGTGAAGGCATGCCTACAGTGCAAACATGTTGACTACATTGCTGTATCTCAGCCCTAGTCCGATGTAGCCCAGACCCACTTCCATCCATTTTCTACTGCATTAAGACGATGTTACACTGAATGGGCTGGAAGTGGTCTGGCTCGAGACTACCGCAGCCTACAACACTGAATGTTTGCAGGATTAAACTAGCCAGCAAGCAAGGTTTTCACATAAGAGAATGAAAATGTGCCTGCATAGTTTGAACCCAGTGGCATATGTAGTGCCATCTGGGACCAAACTATGGACAGTCCACCAAATAAGTTGGGCAATAGTACAAACTGAAGTTGGCATAGTCTTCACCCCATACAAGATAACTACGTAGTTCAAAAGTGACATCCTCCAGATAGACTCAGCCATTATGGGGAGTAAACATGCATTTACTGGTATATGTTTGCTGCTTGCAGCACTGAACCATACACATACTGTCACATAGACTGGTTTAAACTGGTAAAGCTGCAATTTCAGGTTCAAGTGCACAGACTGTGTGGCTCGGCAGTCATACACGTTTGAGTGGTAGCCTGGCGCGTGACTGCTTGTTACAATAGCAATCAACAAACAGTGAAAAGAGCACAGCTACCATTATTAGAAACAGTACCATATTGGCTTCACTTTCAATTACAATGCAGTATACGTATTACGTTTGCGTACACATACTCCACATTTAGAATCACTGGCACAAAGTCATGTATGTACATGTATAGGGTGCGTGGTGTGGTGGACTCACCAATTCCCTTCAAGTTCTGAGCATAAAGTGAGTTGCTTGTCACAATTTCTGCCCCAATGGCAGGTACATAGTGTCCAGCTGTGATGTGGAGTACAGCACAAAGAAAGCTTATACTAGTCCTTCAGACCACAGCTAATCTGAGCAGCATTTCACTCAAAATTTAGTCCCAACACAACACAGGTACCACTCCTAACAACCTAACAGTGGCCATACTCAGTGTGTGCCGATAGAGACAGGAGCGCCAATGACTACATCGGTTCTACTGTGTACTGTACATGATCAGTATTACTGCCAGTCCTCAGGTGTGTTTGTGGGCTTCTATTGCTCACCGTAACTCTCTCCAATCACATACAGATCCAGCTTGGCATACTTGGGGTATTTGGCATAAAACTGCCGCAGAAAGTACCAAAAGTCCCTAGCAATTTGCTTCTCATCAAAGGTGTACCCCAGCTGCATAAGGGCAGACACAGAGCAGCCACGTACAGTGAATCCTCGTTAATCCGCCACTGCTTTATGCGCCAAACCCGTTAATCCACCAACATTCGTGCACATGAATTCATTTGTATGGCTTTACTATTGATGTAATCCGCCAATCGATTAATCCGCCTCCGCCACACGTTTCTAACGTCACTTCCTCTAATTATACGTGTTACCTAACACTTTATCCGCCAATTGAGAAGATGGCTGCTGCGAGGAAGAGAGCACGATGCAGTGCTTTTTACATTCACTACAGTGTTTATATAACTTCCAGCTATCCACAACCTCCCTTAGTTATATGTACTCACAAATTGCACGTCACATGTATGTAAACATGTATGTCAACTACGTGGCATGGCATTAGTATTGCTCTCACATGCATTCTTACCCACATGCTATCCTGCACATCTCCCACTTCTGCATCCACCCCCACTCCACCCCTGCACCCACATACTATGCGTACACCCACCCTACACTCCCCACTCCACCCTACATCCACGCATTCAACGGCCTCACTGGGTTGGTGGTGTAGGTGAAGCCAGTGCCCGGGGGCTGGTCCACATACATGAGGTTGGCAAAGGCATTCCAGCCATACTGGTTGTGCACAGGGTCAGTCTTGCCGTGAGGCAGGGAGAAGGGGCCATTCTCGCCAAACAGTGCCAGCATGCTAGAGCAGCCTGGTCCTCCTGTGAGCCACACCACCAGGGGGTCTGTAGACGGGTCCTTCCTGCTCTCAAACAGCCAAAAGAAGTAGAAATCTGAATGTGACTTGTTCACCTGTGGGTATTAAGGAGAGAGAGGAGGGCCAGTGAAAATGCGTCTTTGCATAGCTCAGCTCGTGGATTATCTGGTGCTGGGAGACTTCGTACTCAATTGATTGGTATTAAAGGCTTGCTACGCATTAGCTAAATTCCAGCAGACCAGCAGACTACGTTGACTAGTCCCACAGGGTAAGGTCACGGCTTCCGAGACATGAACGTACCTCAATGTATCCGTGTACTTGTGTAACATTGCTTGGCCAGGGGTAGCCAGCTTGGGCGGCGCAGAAGAGAGCAAACAGACCAGCTAAGAGAAGGACCTTCATCTCGAGCTCCTTGTAGTGGAGTCAATAGCAGTAGGAGATCATGTGACTGCAGGGCCTTAAAATAAGCGCCTCTCGGTGTCTAAAATCTAACCAATAGAAAATGGCCGACATTTGGCGTGGTACATTAGTTTGTTTTGTGCTGCTGTTTCTGTGCGCGCTAAAGACTCTAAGTGCTCACGGTACGGAAGGTGATCACCACCACCACCACCATGAGCATAATGAGCACGGTAAGTGTAAACATGATGCGTGTTTAGTTTGTTTAGTGATTGAAAGATACTGTTCCCCTTGTTTCTTCAGTGCACCACGGACACGACCAAAGTGTACAGTTAGAGAACAGTAATACAATATGGCTGTATGCATTACTGTCCACCACTCTTATCAGCGCTGCACCTTTCTTCATTTTGTTCTTCATCCCTCTCCGAAATGCACACGAGCACTCATCTCTGCTCAAAGTGCTCCTCAGCTTTGCAGCCGGAGGATTGTTGGGTGATGCGTTCCTGCACCTGATTCCTCACGCACTTCACCCCCATGACCACGCCCACCACAGCGAGGGACATGGTCACCATGACCACAGTCATGACCACAGCGCTGACAGCGGAGGCCACAACCACATCCATGACCATAGCGCTGAAATGTTTGTTGGTCTGTACGTGTTGAGCGGTATAATGATATTCATGGCCGTTGAAAAGTTTGTTCGTATAATGAAAGGGGATGGTCATCATCATCACCATCACATCCCTTCACCTCAAAGTCATGACGATAAGGTGCCAACCAAGCCAGTGAAGCAGTCGGAAGGAACAGAGTTGAGGAAGCGGAAACAGGAGGGGAAGAGTGATGCTGATGATAGAAGTGCAAAGTCTGAGCCTGTAGCAGATCAATCAGGTGAGGAGTACGCAGTCTGTGGTTATGTATTCTATCAGTGCATTGGTTGCAAGGAATGGGTATGCTGGCTGGTGGCTGTATTTGTTTGACTTGAATGTTGTAGTGAGTTTGGTGAGGTTTCACGTGCAATAGCAACAAGAAACCATTGTTGGATGTTTTAGCCACAAGGGTCTTCATCAGTTACAAAACAAGTGACAAAAGGAGTGTTGTAACTGACGAAGCCCTTCATTGTCACAATATCTGTTCTTGTTGCCACATGATAGCTCACTAGTACTCAAGGCCATACCATTACTATAGCATGGGCCTTTACCACATTACATTTCAGTGGTTTAATTCATCCCTGTTTCCTTCTTCCTTCCCACTTTCTCTCTCTTTCCCACGCCCCCCCTTCACCTCCTCTTCCCATGCATTCCTTCCTTCCCTCCATCCCCTCCTCTCACCTCTCTTGAGAAGGAGGCATTAAGGTGGCTGGATACCTCAACCTTGCTGCTGACTTCACACACAACTTCACAGATGGACTGGCTATTGGGGCATCATACCTCGTCAGTGTCAATGTCGGCATGGTAACCACTCTAACCATTCTTATCCACGAGGTTCCCCATGAGATAGGAGACTTTGCCATCCTCATCCAGTCAGGCTGTTCCAAGCATAGGGCCATGATGCTCCAGCTGGTCACAGCAGTGGGGGCTCTGCTGGGTACTGTCGTGGGGCTAGTAGCCGAGAGCTCTGGGTCTGGAATGGCCACTTTGTGGATCCTGCCCTTCACTGCTGGGGGATTCATCTACATTGCCCTCGTCTCGGTGCTGCCGGAGCTCCTAGAGGACACCACCCTGGGGCAGACACTGAAGGAGCTGGTAACTCTAATCATTGGAGTGGGGCTGATGGTCTTCATCACTTACTTAGAGTAGCACACTAACCGCCTTTGCAGTAATCAGCAATCTCAAGTATAGGATCATTCTTAACATCTGCATGCAATGGTGCTATTTGTTGTTTGTAGTGAGAGCACCAACGAAATTGTGAGTTAACTTGTCGTACCATGCATGATTCTCGGCGTACGCATGTAAGCTGATAATGTAGGCATCGTGTTGAATGGCCCTGATAGAACATTATATGTAGAAATTATAATTATAGGCATTTCACAGCCTATCCAGCTCATCCATTCAAATGTGAAATTGAAGTAACAAGTCAGGCAGAGATTGACTGTCCTGCTTGCACTTTAAACAGATTGTTCAACAAACATCAAAACAGACAACAACAAAATGTCAGTGTTGCCTCTGTGAAAAGAAGGATCCACCTGAATAGGGCATCTTGTGCACCAGAGGCCTGTGTACAAAGAGGAAAGGCAATACATAGTCTCTGAACTTTGGTATAAACCTTCAATCCCCACAAATCAGAACTGCACTTAGTACATTGTCACCCACACACCCACCTGTAGCGAGCTGCTCTGGTTCCATACTTGGAGAAGTGCAAGCTGTCCAAGCCACTGGGAGGGGGACTCTGGACTACACTGCTACCCACGTTGCCTATTAGCGAGGTTCTTTGGTCACTCTGGCGGCTCTGTCTCAGTCTCAGGTAAGGAGCAATGCCCTGAACACCACCATGAGCCTTCTGCCGCTGGAGATAGCCATTAAGTGTCCAGTTCATACCTTCTGCCTGTATTGGAGGCTGATTCTCCATCCCTTGAGCTGCTGGATGGCCACAGGGACTCTGTTGAGTGCTTCTCCATGACTGGCAAGGTGAGAGTGCACCAGTAGTTGAAGGAAGGCTACCTCGGAGTGGGGAAACAACATCATTAGGCTGGTTTGGGCCCTCTCCCTCAACAGTAGCCTCCTTCAGTGGCAGTGTGCCGTGTGTTTTAGGTGAGGCAGTGCCTGCATAGTGGCTGGGGCTCTGACTGTTGTGTGTTGGGTTGTAATCTCTTAGTGATGGTGGCACAAAGGTGACCTTCCTGTTTGTGTCTGATGCATGGGGTCTGCTTTGTCCATTACCTGCACCTATGCATACGTACAAAGATCAAGTGCTGTTATTGTGTCTTTCTACTGTTTGAGTGTGTGTGTGTGTGTGTGTGTGTGTGTGTGTGTGTGTGTGTGTGTGTGTGTGTGTGTGTGTGTGTGTGTGTGTGTGTGTGTGTGTGTGTGTGTGTGTGTGTGTGTGTGTGTGTGTGTGTGTGCAGAATTGCGTAAATGCATACAGAATGTCTTTATGTACTGTATGTGTGTGTACAGTACCAGTGTCTCACCAGCATTAATGCCTCGGAAAAACTGATCAAATACAACAAAATTGTTGGCCTGCATGACAAACATGTACAATGTCACCAATTGGATTACAGGTGGTCTCAGTGGCGTGGCACATCAGTACAGCAACACCTCTATGTGGCCCCGCTAACCTGTGTAGGGTATGAACAGAGGTTGTAGTGCCTCCTCAAGAAGGAGAGGAACTTTGAAGAAGGTCGGTCAATGGCCAGTTCATGTGGTGCTTTGCCTTCAACCTGGAATGATATGTACGTACCATAGACACCTTACCCTCTATACATGTACATACACAGGTAGCAATGAGTGATACGTACATGACTCACAAGCAAATGCAACTCTCAGCTTACAACTGTACCTGTAGCAATCTTTCAAAAAGCATCTTTCCATATCCACTTCTTTGTTTAGATTCATGAACGTAAAAGTCCAACACACACAGTGGCTCAACCTCATGGATGGTACCCCTCATATCCTGCACATAAGGGAACAGTTAAGTACAGACAACTCGTAAGTGGTAGCTCAAACAGTTGGGCTGCATACAATTGAGTAATGACCTACAGCCATCCAATGGCTAGCTACGTATGGTCTACTGGTGAGACTGACAGCAGATACTCATATTATGTGCTCATTGACTACCACACTTTGACTATAACCATGGATGTGTGTACTACTGCACAGAATACAGAGAACACTCACCACCAAGAACAGTTTCTTCCTCCCCACTTTCAGGATACCAACAACAGCTCCCTTGTCCCTAAATGTAGGTAAGGGCACGATGCAGTGGTTCACACTGATTGAGGGCTCAACAAGAGAAGTACCGATGGCTCACGTGTTAGCACTGTCATCCCGCATGATGTACAAGGTGTGCTGCATATTCTTTAGCTTGTGGAATGTTGTGATGGGAGCTTTTAGACCTTGAGCCTGTAGCACATGTGTAACATACATAATGTACACATACACACACACTACACACATCACATATACAAGCCATTAGAAGGAACAGCACAGGCAGGAACAAGAATGTATTGGACTGGAACAATCAACAAGCCAACAACCAACTGTAAGTACAGCACCAGCACAATAAACAGTGTGCGGCATGCACACCCTGTACAACATACTGACCTTGGCCGATGCCTCCCCCATCATATCTGCCACCTTGGCCAAATGCTGGACCTTAGAGTTGAACCTGCCGTGACACACAAACACAAAACATTGCAGTACTAGCCATACAAGTACGTATGTACTTTACAAGGTGTCAACGCAATCAGCTCTAGCCACAGGGCCAGAACTGACGAGGTGTGAGTGTGGGCAAGAACATAACAGAAATACCATAGGGTTAGTCTGACATGTAAATGGTGATACTGTCAATTGAATGGCAGTGGGCCGCTAGGAACCCAGATAGGGGTACCAGTGGTAAACTCAACACATTTACTGTACATACGTATTGCCTACTACGGTAGTATTGAACGATATAGGCTAAGAACAAGCAAGTCGAACATACGGATCGCTTTGAAAATCTATAGGACTACACTAAGTCATCATGGAAAACGCTTTGTCCGCCACAAGCTTGATTCAGTCTAGGGTCAACTTGACTCACTCTGATCCTCTTCTGTTAGATGAGAACGGAATGTTGCCATCTCTCAGAATAGTTATCACTTCGGGGAGAATATCATTCACACTGAAAGGAAACTCCATGCTTTCCACTCGTTCAAGGCTTTACAAACAGGTCGATCACGATAGGCTCCTGGCAACCATTTTGTTGCGGTGACCATGACAACCAATCATAATATTGTTCACCCTAGGCGGGCTTTCCCCTTCATCTCAAAGCAGAATGGCTGCGGCTCCGGATCTCTTCTCCCCAGAGCACGCACGGCCGCCCCCGTTGATGCATACGCCTGGGCCCCTCTCTTTGTCTCAGCTTGATACGTCTCATTCAACAACTCGCGGAGGCAAGTTGGAACCGCTGCAACTTCCCAAAGAGAGGAGACCGAAAAGAAAGACCAAAACTAAGGCGAGAGGGCATCAGGATAAAGCAGAGAGTACTGTAGACAAAGACAATGTTCATGAACATGTACAAGTTTCTTCCGAAAGGGCATCACCTCCCAATGAAGACTCCCTAGCTTCCATTCGAGCTAGGCTGGACCCCTTCTACCAGTCCCACGCTGCACCTTCGCTTGAGCCCGAAATCGTCCAGCCAACTGTGGCGGAGACTGGCATCGAACCTGCAGTAGAGCCAGTGAAGAAGAAAAAGAGAAGAAGAAAGAAAGAGGCAGATGAAGAAGCACCTCTGCAGGAAGGTGGTACAGCTGTGGCCATGCATCCGGACACGGATGTAGATCCTCCAGCACCTCACACAGCACCGATGCTACGAGACGACCCACAAGCCGACGGCCAGTCTTCGCCAACGGTGAGTGAGGGGATAGTTGCAGGCAGCGAGCCCATTGCCAGTGCTAGACCCAAAAAGCGGAAGAAGCGTAAGCCTGTCCCTGCCCAACCAGACCCAGAGGCAGTAGAAAGTCAGCCATCTCCTCCTCCAGTAGTCTCTTCTCCTTCACCACCTCCGCAAGATGTGCATGTTGGGGCTGGCACGACCCCTGTGCAGTTTGAAGCGCCACCTGAGATGGAGCTGAGACAGGGAGCTGTCCCTTCATACACACTGAACAGTGAACCCAGTTTGGGAGAGAGTTACAGCCGTCCTCAGACTGAGAGTCCTTTGGTCAGTGGGAGTAGGACCCCACAAGTGCTTCACAGATCAGTTGATTCACCTACTGAGGATGCTCCACATGAGCAGGAGACTGGTATGATGAGCATAATCTAATACACCCACACCTACGTACATACGCACACTAACAGTATGCATGTATATACATACGTGTGTATGTACGTATGTACAAAGCCAACTTTATGCACTTACATAACTAGATCACTGTGCTTGAGGTAGTTGTTGTGGAACCACTCTGTTCTGTGGACATTTATGGGTCAGGCCAATATAGTTTGTACATGTCTGTGCAGTTGAAACAACTTTCTATGACTGTATTTTGCAAATCATCATGCTGTATTGCTTCTACCAGAGGCCAAAGCTTGTCATATACTCTTCCCAGTACATACTTGTTTCAGTGAAATACTCTTGGCAGATTGGGTTACGCAGTTCTAATCTTATCTTACATCTTAGTTCATATCTATGGTTAGCAGTATGTAAATGACAGACGCCTAGAGCACAACACTAGGCTGAGCGTGCCAGTGTGTGTATGTGTTTGTTCTTGTCCAGCTTCAAGGTGGCCTGTGCCTCCTGAGGATGTCATTGAACGTACTTCAGTGCAGGAGCCTGTATCAACCACGGCTGCACTATTCATCTCCCGTGGTGGTGAGACCAGGGAACAGAACACCTTAGAGGGACAGTCCAGGGATGTGGTGTACCTAGAGAGGAGAGGTGAGAAGTGACATCATGACGACATCATTAACACAGTACAGGTTGGGGAAGTGTAGTATGCACCACACCCATTCCTGGAATGTGTTGGAGAGTGAATCTGAATCCCTCATAAAATGGCTTTGTTTGGTTCTTAGAATCTCACCTATGCTAACATACGTGAAATCAATTCACTTAAAACTGGTCACTCTTCTCAGATAACAGAGTTGAATCTGTGCTTGAGCTGTGTTAGTGTAGTCTCGCGTAGCCAGACCGCTTCTCCCCTCCATTTTATATTATGACGTCATCGGTCGGGGAGAAGCGATCTGGCTATGCGAGACTAGTGTGTGTAGGTGGTTGTCCCTGTTTGATCACTCTCATCACACCTCATGTTTTGTATGTGTATCTGTTACTCTGTGTGTGCATAGATGGCAAAGGCTTCATTGCTCAGAAAAAGAGGACAGAATCAATGGGGACTAGTAGAGAGACAGATTTGGAGGCTGCCTCAACTTACAGGAATGTGATAAGCAGTGCACTGGTGTCCCAGGTATGTGCCTGTGTGTGAGGTGGGTGGGTAGGGGGAGATGGGTGGAGGTGTTGTGTGTACTTAAAGTACATACACATGTACGTACACGTCTTTACATATGCATACTGACCAGCAGCACTGCCCCTGGGGGTGGATGAGCTGCAGGGGAGCTGCAGGGAGTGGAGTGGTGAAATGAGTGCCATGAGGGGTGCAGTAGTGATTGGGACAGATTTGTACTTCCAAATAGAGCCCACCTAAAATTCCCTAGTGTGCTGGTGATCCAATGCTTTTAGTGCTGGTAGACCTTGGGATAAGTGGTTGATGTCCAAATTTGAATCCAAAAGTAAAGCATGTTTGGCAGAGTATTAAAGTTGGAACTTTTCCCATACATTAAATATGCAAGGCGTGGGGCACCAAAAGGGGCAGTAGTGCCCTCTTGCCTAAATGTATGGGAAAGTCACACAAGTCAGTGGACACTTCTATCTACTAACTAAACATGCTTTGGACTTCATTCCTGGCCATTTCACTACTTATCCCAAGGTCTACCAGTGCTGAAACACTGGATCATCAGCACACTTAGAAAATGTCATGTGGGCTCTATTTAGAATGAATTCTGTATGCCCCATTCTGTTGTAGTGCGCATTCTTCTCTCTGTGTATTATATGTGTGTGTGTGCGTTTGGCCTTTGTAGCTTGTACCAACTGATCTATTTGTGCTGTCTTTATGATAATGCTGTTTTCTTCAGGGTACTCACATTGGCATCCAGAGGATGTGTTTGGCCCTTCTCGGCCTTTTAGCCGGGCTCTCCCTGCTGGATGTGGTGATGGTGTATGTTCTGAGTCAACAGAGCTTAGGCCAGGCCGGCCTTCTACAGTTCTACAGTCCTGTCAGCCTGCCTCTCCTGTCAGTGTATGTGATTCTCTTCCTGCTGGTGTTTGTCTCAGTCCTGGATAGGTGAGTGCCTGTTCAGGGGAAATGTGCTTGAGTGTCCCTACATAAGTGTGCCTGCACTAGCACATCAATAGTACGTATGTACTTAGATATAAAGCATAGCATATGTACATGCACTTACTTTATTAAGTTTATCCTGTTCCTGGCGTAGTATTACACTAACCTACGTACACACATGCACATAATGTACGTATCTCACTACAGATTGTACAGACGAGTATGATGTACATATGTATGTTGAGACGGTTTACATATGTACGTACGTGCCAACAGTTCTACATGATTATGTAGACTACATCAAATACGTACATGTACTATACATTACGTACATATATGGTCAGAGCATGATAGGGCATGAAGTATGTGTAGACAAGCCAGATTTGCACTGTCATGCACTGCGTATATGGCACATGCATGTGAGCACATCATATGGTGTAGCCCACTTTAGGCTGACCTCAACCTTGTTGCATTGCTGCCTCCATTGCTGTATATTGCAAGTAACTATAACTGAAATCCAGCACTCTTCAGTGATGGAATCCATGATTAGAATCATCCATACGTAGTCATAACATCGTTGGATGCTCTATGGCTCAGCAGCCCAAGCCAACCAACCAGGCTAGAACAATTCGCCCTTTCTCTCCTTATAGGCTAGTTCCGAACAATGGAATGGTTCAACTAACTGGGTTTGGCTGCCAGCTGGTGCCAGTTTTCCCTTTTGTTTCCAACATTTCTTCTAAGTCGTGACTTTCATTAGACTTAACACGGTTACAACCAACTCGTTTATCTTATGTAAAAATATATGTTCTATGGGAATCATGTGGCTTCATTCTCAAGAATCCTGCGAGTATTCTGCTGGTACTAGTCTTCACAATATTATGTATTTACGTACCTACATACGTATGTATGTATGTTCCACTGTGTAAGGTTTGTTGGGAGTGTGATTTACGGTATGTAGGCATTGAGTAAACTGTCTTTGTTTCTGTATGTGTATGTACACACAGAATTGATCCCTCCCACTGGAGCAAGGAGTGTCTGGGGTTGTATTGTCAGTCGCCTAAGCAGCTCTTGATGACAGCAGGTAAGAGGACAGCAGTGTCAATACTCACAATGTCCACTAGCATCATCTTAGTGCCGTGTGCATTGTCCATGCCTGCTGAGCTAGCCCTGGTCTGTTGTCTGCCCTGTATGTACTGTAGCTATTGTTCTGTTGTTCCTGGCAATGGTGGTGACGTTCAGTGTAGCCTTCATTTATGAAAGAATTTCACTCTACCCTCAATACCCTAACCTGTGGTGAGTCATCGTTGCCCCACTCCAGCACACTATGACTATGATCAGGCATGTTACACTGCTAGTGTTGTCTGTGTATGTGTAGTTGTAACTTCTTAAGGTAGCAGCACTGGCTAAAAGCTTCCTTTAGGGTACATTACATTTGTATATGTATCTCTCAAACCATGCAAGCAACGATCTTGACCATTGCAAATGTAATTGACATGGAAATTCCCCATAATTTGGTGATATTAATTAATTGATCAGTACTTCCCTTCATGAGATAATCTAATTGGAAGTGAAAATTTATCACCTCAGGTGAGGTCAAGCAGCTTCAGGAAAATCCTATCTTCTTCTGTTCCAAAAGGCTGAATTGAATCAAACCTGGGATATACAATCTACAAACATGTGCGCACAAATCTATGGCAGCGATCTAGCATTTTCCATTTTATTACAGAGTTATTCCCTGTTCCCTTCCAAATTGCGAAATTCGCGATAACTCGCTCGCGGAGACGATTTTCTGAGATCGCTGCCATAGTTCTCTGCATATGGGCGTGTGCTTCACGGCAAGAGATAACGCGTCTGGATTGGTTGAAACGCGCCAGACTAGATAGGTCTGCAACACCTTTGCCCACACACAAACTTGCCACAACTACCGCATTTGAAAACTTCCTACCTAATTCCTGTGACCAGCGCTAGGAACTATGTGTATGACGCAGATATAAGCGTGGTCTGCGCTTCACGACCAGAGCGAACACCCACGAGAGGCTCAGATCCTTCTTCGGAATGTCGAGTTCCAATTAGTCGCGGTTTTCACACCTAATCCCACACCTGTGCGTGTTACGCAACGTGTGTTTACAAACTTGCAGAATTCATTTACATTCTTCTTGTGTGTGACGGAGCTGATCGTTACAGTTCGGTGCTTCAGGCAGGCGTATCCCAAACTTCATCAGCTAACCGCGATAGCTTCTGAAAGTTGGGAAACGCCTGCCTGCACCAGTAGTAGCTACGGTAAAAGTGCGCGATGCCAAAAGTGAAGTCGGGAAAGAAACGCACTCACCTTACGGTCATAAGTACCCGAGGGCACGCTATGCACGGAGTAGGAATAGCCAGCAGGCTCTCGGAGGACGTCTTACTCCCGTCAGATTGGATCACCGAAGAATGACGAGTTGGGTCAGAAGTTCGTATTACGTATCGCTCTCCCGCTGGACACTGCTTCACAAGCAGGACGGCTGTTCAGGAATTCCTTGCTGGCCCTAGAATGACAGCGATCGAAGCAGATACTGCGGACAGTCCATCAATTGACGAATCTGGTTCGGAATACTTCCCAACGCCGAGAAAAGGTCGAAGACTGCAAGCCATTAATTAATCAGGTAACACTTGGAATTTGTCGCGATTTTCACTTTTTCCTTTCTTCCATAACTCGCGCATGCTAGCAGTGATCGACACAAAACTTCTGATACGTAATTCAGATCCATAACTCTACCTCTCCGCCAAAAATTGTACGGGTTTGATTTCGACACGTGAGCCAGTGCTGCTACCTTAACCTTAAACCTAACCTTGCATTCTTTGTTGTCTGTTCCTGTGTACATGTCTCTCTTTTTGCCCTTGCAGGTTGGATCTGTTAGCTGAGTCCAATGCTACAGTGGCAGTAGCACCCAGTCTGGTCACCCACACAGTGGATAGCACTGTTTATTCCTTCAGTGGCCACAGCAGTGTTCTGGTCACAACCTGGCAGGCTCTGGCAGTGATACGGGCAGTCTGCTGTGTGGCGGCATGGCTGGTCATTGCCTGCCTCAATGACTATGACAGACTAGGAGGTGGGCCTCTGAAAGGAGTGGGAGGATATTCGCCTTACTCACACACTTCTGTTGTGACCATTGCATGTAGTAGAAACAGTGTGTGTGTGTGTGTGTGTGTGTGTGTGTGTGTGTGTGTGTGTGTGTGTGTGTGTGTGTGTGTGTGTGTGTGTGTGTGTGTGTGTGTGTGTGTGTGTGAGTGTGTGTGTGTGTGTGTGCTTTGTTGTACTTTCTTATTGTGGGTAGTGGGACACCGAAACTGTTTGTGAGCAAGGAAGATGTTTGTAGAGCATGCGTGGGAGATGGAGCATGCACTCTAACTGTATTGAGAACATTTTTAATTAAAAGTACAGTACAAGACAATTCAAAATGGAGAATGTCATGAGCAATGAACGAAGCATTGAAGTTGTTTGTTCTGCGCCTCCTGCAGACTACCTGAGGGAGAAGGAAGAGGAAGGAAGAAAATGTACTCAGTGACTGACTCTTTGGAAATGTACAGTCTTTTTACAGTATAATATCTATTTTTCTGCTCCTTATTCACACTGTTTGCCTTCTGTCTCCTCATGTATATATATATATATAAATGTATATGTGCACTGCATGTTTGGAGTACTTGCACTGCTACCACGAAGTGCTGTGACTGCCGTTTATTGTGACATCCTACGAAGTGGCTACATCAATCCTTGCTGTAGTTAACACAAACATTCATAGTTGCATTCATTGCATGGCCCACCTAAGTGCTCGGGAAATATGTGTGTATAGTGCTAATAATTATAACAAATAATTTATGAATGTATACAGAGGTCTTTGCGAAAGATCCTGTGTGGCTAGGTGCTGACATACGTATCTATCACCAAACTTCACTAGCCAAAACTTTGAATCAATGAAGCCAAACGTTTCTACAACTATATGCAGCAGATAACAGTTAATTCACCATATCATTAAATTAGTATGTCATTAGCTGTCACTCCCATTTTGATTTCACACCTTTTACCACCTTTTTAGCGTACATAAAGCGAGCTTATCCTTTGCTTTGTATTCGCCACTGACAATGACAACTGCATAGTTGTCGAAACGTTTGGCTTCATTAATTCAAATTTTTGGCTAGTGAAGATCAGTGATAGATAAGTATATATATACAGTGGTGTTTGCAGTATGATCATACAGTCATATTATACTCTTTCGTTGCTGCAAAGCTTAGCATGTACGTATAACCCCAGCACATGACCCTGCATGCACTGATCATGATCACTGTCTGCCTAGGCTTCTTGGGGATTGCCCCTCTATATCTGCAGAGGTGTATGTGTGCCCCTTTAGCTTGTGGTAAGGCATATGTATGGGTTCAATTTCCTTCCAAGTGATTCTTGAACATATGAGGTTGTAATTCTTCCCCTCGTCTCTATGTGCAAAGTGTAAGCCTGAATAGGATCCATGGCACATGGAAATGGATGTAATGTTATGGCTGCTTCTGGCAGATCAAGTCTGCAACTTGGCTATAGTGTTTGACCACTGGCATGCATCTCTCCTTCATATATCCTTTACCTTTGTGTGGAAGAAAGAACTTGTGTATTGTGCCCTCACTTCCTTAACTTGAACACCTCACTCATTTCTGTACTATTGTATTTCTTTCACTGTGACAGGGTGATCGAGCTGTACATGACGTTGTATTGCATAACACACTTGAAGTATTATGTGCATTTCCTTCATTTGTACATGTACTATGTACGTAAGAAACCAGCAATTGCATGTTATGAAGATGACACTCACTAAGGAGAGTTCCAGTAACTGGATGTAACTACATTGTTACATGCACAACATTGTTCAATGGGACTGTACTTAAACTATATACATTCAGTATTGTTAGATGCTATGAATCAGCACGGCACGCCATCTATACTGTTAGTATGGTCACCCATGACAACTGAGTTTGACGGGAAGCACAGTTCATAGTCCAGTGTGGGCTGGAGCTATGTAACTGGGGTATGCAGTGGCACTTATAACTTGCATAGCACTAAAACATTGCAATCTACTGCTGTGGAGCAGCCACAAGGCCAGTTAGAACTGCCTCACAGGTGGCTGTCATATAGACAGGTTCCACTGTATTATTACAACGTAATGACTATAACAGTCACCCAGCTGTTTGCATGCATGTTGTGCATAATCAAATAATGCAATTGATCACCTTATACATGCCCGTGCAGGGTACTGTGATCTCTGTCGTATTTCTATCTATAGTACCTCGGGCTGAGAGGAGCTAGCTGCCTTAGATCGACTGGGGCTTTATTGCAGTGGTTCAAGGAGATTCTCATTCATGACAGTCACGCAGTTCTTTGCTTCATTTGGTCTGAAGTGATCCGTAGGTGATCTTGAGCAAAGTGATGGATTCATTCCAGTTTCATGCACAAGTCAATAGTGTAATCCTTTGCTGAGTATGCGGCTTCTTCTTGAGATCAGCCTAATAGCAAATCAACTTGGAGTCTCAAGTGTTGTCCAAAGATAATCTTTGCAAGGGTGGAACTAGTGGACTCATGACCAGCAGAGCAGTATGCCATGAGGAGATAAGGGATGGGCTCATCCCAGTCTCTCTGGCGGTAATCAAAAAATTTTGTTAACTGATCTTGAAGGGTCCTGTTGAACCACTCCACCATCCCATCAGACTGTGGATAGTAAAGAGTCGTTGGTGTCTTCTGCATGACCAACTAGGAAAAGCATGCTGTGTTAGCATGGGACAAAGGGATGAACATGACAAGGGGTGATCAGTCAACAAGGGTTTGGTTATCAGATCCAACTGGGACCAAAGTGTCAGGCAATAAGGGTTAGTGATAACTAGGGTCATGATTACAAGTCTGGTAGGATGGTGTGTCAGACTAGCTGGCTGTGCCTGCTACAGTTTAATTATAAGTGCTAGAGCTCAACAAGGAACAGCAGCAAACTGATTGAATTGGAGAACTCAGAAGAAGATTCAGCCTAAACTTGTCGATTGGCTTACCATTGAAGAGGATCATGCGGCAAGCAAATGTAACTTGTACACATTTGCTTGCCGCATGATGCCCTCTAATGGTGCCCACGCTGGTCCCAGCCCACTACAATCTGCGCTGGTGGTCATTTTCAAGGCACAGATGTTGCAAATAGTCTATGTGTGCCTTTAGTCCTTCACTGCTGTAACTTAGTACCGATGTGGTTAGTTGCTGTGACCAACAAGCCCAAATAATATACTTGCACTTATGTTGGTTAATGTCAGCAACATGCACTGGTGGTGGTGACCTTCCAGCAATGTTCCCGACTACTCTACATGCACTGGTGGGTGTTACCCTGTGTAACTTGTACTGGTGGTGTTTTTCCTAGTATGTTCTGCCACATATACTGGCTACAGCAATTGTAACTTGGACTGTATGGTGGTGCATGGTGGTGGTGGTGTGCTGGTGGTGGAGGTGGTGGTGGTAGCTGCACTGGTGGGCGTTGTCCTTGTAGCACTGGCACATATACTGGAGCTACATTTTGCAACTTGTACTGCGTAGTGGTGGTGGTGGTGGTGGTGGTGGTGGTGGTGGTTGCCTTCCACCAAAGAGTGCAACTATGCTACATGCATTGGTAGGTGTTACACTGTGTAACTTGTACTGGTGGTGTTTTTCCTAGCATGTTCTGCCACATATACTGTCTACACATGCAGATCCAGATTGTAACTTGGACTGTGTGGTGGAGGTGGTGGTGGACGTAGTGGTGGTAGTGGTGGTGGCCGGTGGTGGTGATGGTGGTGGTGGTGGTTGCCTTCCAGCAATCTTGTGAGCTTTTAATATCACGGTGTGCGTATAATATATATATATATGTGCTTGTTACTCAGGCCTGACCTCTGACCTCTGACCCCACAGGTGGTGGAAATAATTCCAAGTCCTTCACTAATATGATGGTGGGTACCACATACACTGTTACTGCCACTAACAAGCAGGGTCCTCCTCGTTGGTCACCATCCCCTCTTCCTGGCAATGTGCTAACTATCATTCATTTGAGAGTGTAAAAATGAATGGTCCTACAGGTGTCGTTGGACTATCACACTACAACATTGCAATTAGGGGATTCCCCATTGCCAGTTGATCATTGGGAGAAGTCTGCCATGTTACTGCATGGCTCACTATTGGCACAGAGCTGTAGGGCGGTGGCCATTTTGGCAGGGGCGGAGTCCAGAGTGCAAGAGAGTGCAGCATCCACTAAATATTGCCTGACCTACTGTTAATGCCCCCCACCCTGTTATGATGCTATAAGTGATCAACGAACTGCATGGACTATGTGGTGCTCTATGTGAAGAGTACTTGTTGTGTCATTGTACAGCACTTGGCTTACTAGTGAGGGGCTAGCTGGCTAGACTATGCACTGGGGACTGACATCACCAGTGCTCACCATCAATTACTGCTCTTCCTGTGTGTATAACAGGTATTATTACAGCTTCAAGCTGGAGGGGAGGACCCTAGTTATTTGGGAGGGGTGTATCAACACCTAGATCATCAGAAAACATGCTAGCAAGGTGAATAGCTTTATAATTTATCATGTGTGAACATATGTGTGTGTACGAGTGTTGCAATTACTCAACCCTCTCCCACACCTCCTCCACTCCTCTCTTCCCTCCTCTCTCCCCTCCCTCCACAGTTCTGTACAGAGTAGCTATGTTGACCATGCACTGCAGTTGCTGTCTCAGCTGCCATCTTGTGAGGCCTCTCTCCTATTGAGGGACCCTCTTCGTCAGTCTACCAGTGAACCTTCCTCCAGGCCTACTCTCACCGGGGACTGGAGAAGACAGCTAGCATACACTCAACATCATTATATAGACCACCATTTTCATTCACAATTACACATTTAACTACTGATAGATTAAACCCACTTAATAGATGTATTTATTCACAATATTGTATTCAATCTATAATTATACAAATTTGAAACTATATACAATGATTGCATGGCCATAATATAAATTTATGCTGTGGCTAATTGCATGGGGAAAAAGTTCAGCACATGCATACAATAAAAGCTTTGTCTCCTTCACATCTGGGTATAATTGTTGTAATTAATATAAATGTCATCAATTTTAAGTTACATTCAAAATCCAGAATATAAACAGCAGTCATTAATTATATGTAAAATTATACTAGTACAAATAATTATGCATGTGCTTACAATAACAATATTAACTAAGAATTATGAAATGCACAGTTAACAGTCTATACACAAAAATACAAGAATATTACAAATATGTTATATATCAGGTGGCAGAGTTTGCAGTT
This sequence comes from Ianthella basta, assembly GCA_964019415.1. Lineage (NCBI taxonomy): Eukaryota > Metazoa > Porifera > Demospongiae > Verongiida > Ianthellidae > Ianthella > Ianthella basta. Next base: position 3,346,038 of record OZ025879.1, read on the forward strand.
GTGAGTGAATTAACGTCTTTTACGGAGCTGACCTGTGCAATGCAATGGGAATTAAAGAATCAATGAAAAGTTGGAAACAGTACCATGCACATCCATACACAAACACACTACAGGGCATGTGGGTGTACAGTGGAATGGTAGGCATTCGTAGAAAGGCAGTGTTATCGTAACAAGTGGGCACAAACCTCAATGTGTGACATCAATATGGGATGTTAATACATTCTGTAGTGTTAATCAATGCAGTGTGTGTACATGACCGCACCATCTGATGAGGCCTATGGCAAGTTACTTGAAGGCTTGCCCATTTGTGGACACCATTTTCACAATCAACACACAATTGCACAAGACAACCCCCCTTGCACGGAGCTATTACAGGATGAAGCTATCACAACAGAACTGGTCCATGCCCTTGTAACAGTGTGGGCTTCGACGTGGGTGAAAATTAACCTCCTCAGTACTCCTCCCCCTCCACTCACAGTGGACCTCCCTCCCCTTCTTGTATAGAACATGTTTACAAATAATTATGCATGCAAGTTTGGTATGACTGTGAAACCCTATCACTGCAATGCGGTTGTAGGATAAAGTTTGTAGATTATTGTTCTCTAGCTAGAGAAATGTCACAGCCAATAGCCCTAGTACTTATAGCACATTTCATTGGAGTATAGTGATGGAGAGGAGAGAGACTGAGAACACAGCACAATGCAATATCATACATTCTAACTCTTTCTTGTAAATGTCTCTGCTGCAAGAACATCAAAACACTAAACTCCATTTTCTTCCTTTGCACTTAACGTAGATGTGTATGATTGCTACATTATTGCACAATTTAGTATTACAAATCACATGCACATCATACACAGTCACATGTGTAGCCATGGTAATATACAAGAATGTGATAAAACAGTTCGGTTCACGCAACCTCATTAGCAGTGGACATGCCCAATATGTGTGGTAACAGGCAAGTCATTCAGTGACATTTGACTTAGCCAGGTGATGACACCATGTGCTCAAATGGAGTCAATTGTTCAATCCACTAAGCACCAAGAGTTTTGCATAAGTACGAATACAAGGAGTCCTTCTGACGAACTGTCCTTTTTGTACATGCAATCGACAAATTTTGAACGCATACTGTACAAAGTTCCTGTGACAGTGTAGTCTCATCCATCTCTCTGCTCACATGTAATGGTCCACAAAGTATTCTTCATCACATCTAGTGCTTATTACACACATGCACACCCTGACTCACTGTCACAACTATCCTGGTTCACCTCCAGTGATGAGCTGGCTTGAGGGAATGACTCTCTCTCAATCTCTCCAGCAACCGTCTCCCCCACCGCCTCCCTGACAGCTTCCAGGAGAGACTGCCACACACGAGGCTGCTCCCCAGTGCCTGGCCCTCGGGTCAGCCACTCACGGAACATGTCACGACATGCCTGTCTTACATTGTGGAGGTTGTCTGTGCGAATGGTGTCCAGAACTGCTGCTCCTACCTCAAGGAACACTCCCACTTCATACCACTGGGCAGCAACTCGCCACACCACTAGCTGGTTGAGTTTGTCAAGAGTGGGGGTGGAGAGGAGGGGGTTGAGGGGAGCCTTGGATGGCCCTAACAGGAGAAGAAAAGGGCACACCAGTATTAATACACTGTAACATGACTTGAATGTGTGCGTGTACATTAGTCCCCTGTGTAGTGTAGACTTTCATATAGCAGTCACTCAAACCATTTTTGCACAAAATTCAGTAATCAGATAAAACATCATTTTGCTACCTAAATGGCATTCTTTGAGCCTGACCACTGAAAGTGTCATTAAAAGTGAGTATTACAGAAATACTCCTACAGCCTATACCAGTTTGGGCAACGACCACTGGCTGCTTCTGATAATTAAGTGCAGATGGTAGCTGAAGAGGTAAAACATGTGTTGCATTCCACTCACCAGCACTACTGGATGATGGGTCTGTAAAGTCCATGACTTGGACAACTGGCAGTGAAGGAAACCATCCAAACATCTCAGACAGGCTCATCTGTTGAGGATGATCACCATCTTCTTTTGGTAGGGATAGAACATGGTCATCATCATTGCTGATGCAGCGAATGATACTCAACACAGGATAAAGTGAGTCAGTCTGAACAGATTTTGAATCCTCCCACATCGTAGGGGTGTACGGGTGGACAATGTAGGATGTGGCCTCCAGCTTTGGTGACAGCTGGGTAGTCGTTTTGATGACATCTCGGACAACAGTTGATGTGTATCGGTGCAGTCTCTCAGAGCCAGCCTTGCTGCGTCCCACAACCTGGACCACACTGCTGTCATTAATCTGAACAGCTATGTCCACTCCTTTAGTGGACCTCCATGAAAGACCATTCACCCAAACTTTGCAGCAATTCTTTTTCACACTGGGAGCTAACTCGTGGGTGAATACATGATTGGCTGCAAGACGGAGGATGATGGTTTGGAGGAGATGGGCAGAGATGAAGTGCTTCTCAGTTGTCCTCAGCTGCCAGCACAGCCACTGGAGCTGAGCAGGGTCTGAATCTTCTGGAAAAATGTTGCAAGTTTGGGCCGAGACCAGAGCAGGGAAGTACAGCCATCTTTCTCCCTTATCCACAGGTATATGTAACTTCAACCATGTGCGTTCCAGAAGTGCAGGATCAATCTCAATGCAGAACTCCAAGCTTTTCAAGACTCCCTGGATGACCTCTGGACACAGTTTAGGAAACAGCTGAGTAAGTTGACTGCAGCAAAGAAGACCAAATTCATTCACCCTGTCCTGACAACCACTGAACAACCTTCCATACACCTTATGGAGAAGGGTGGGGAGGTCCAAGATGAGCCAACTTTGTGACGGTTTGCACTTATTAGGAAGGAAGAAGGTATGACCAGCGGCTGAGAGGTCCTGACACACCTCCTCTGGTGAGGGGAGGTTCCTGGGGAGGTCTCTAGCATTGCCCTGCAGCCACGTCTGAAACTCATGGAGTTGTAGAGCTGGAATAGTGAATGCTTTTCGTACTTGCACCAAAACCCAGTGCAGGTTGTGGGCAAGAGCTTTAGTGTTTACTGGATGGGCTTCTTGAAGGAAGGTGCATATTTGGTTGATACCTTTTGACTCAGGCTGGCGGCAGTCAAGGAGACAGGGACCTTGAATGTCCAAGGCTAACTCAGTCTTCATTGACTGACTGCATCGTAGCAGCTTTTCAGAAGCTTCTTTCTCTGATTTGACTTGGTCCAAGAAACTGCCAACAACAACCACTTTCGCAGCGATTGGAATGGACATTATAGCTAGAGGTTGCAGCCAGCGGTAGAGTTGCTCTGTGATGACGTTTTCTTCTTCAGTGGCCTTCACTAGAAGCAGCATGGTCACTGTCACCCCTGGTTTGCTCAGCATGGCCTCCAGGAAGGACTGGTGTGGACCATGATACTGAGACTGACCTGCAAAGTCATAAAACAGTGCCTCTCCATATTTCTGATTGGAAACCTGAACTGCTTCAATGCCAGCTGTTCGCTGTCTGATGTCATGTACCTTCTTGAAGTGATTGATTGCCTTCTTCCAAAGAATGTCACTTGTACGTTCCAATGCTGCCACCAGTGTACTCTTGCCATATCCAGAATTCCCAATCACTGCAATGATACGTTTGGTGGTAAAAGACAATACTTGTTTAATTTCAGTTTGAAATGCATCGGAGCCAATTTCAAAGGGAGTGTAAAGATGTCCATTCTTGGCCCTCATGTCTCCTCCTGCCTCCATAAGGAAGACTCCACCCTTGACACGGTTGTGTTCAGCAGCATAGTGTAGGGCTGTAACACCAGTAGCTTTAATAGGTGTCAGTACTACTAATACCATTATTAGGTTTATGTACATTACTAAACCTTCTGCCCACATTTGCTGGTTTGTTCTTGCATTAGAAACAACTACTGCCAGGTACACCTCAGCCACTGCTACCACCACATGCAGAACCACCACCATTCCTTTCAGAAGTATATGTTTCTTGGTGATGGTAGCACCAGTGTCAGCAACAAACCTTGCCATTACCAGCACTACTAATACCAGCATAACTGTCATGCTCTCCAGTGGGACTAACACATCTTCCATTTTGTACATTGTTGCAGCTACAAATCCAAATAGCACAACAGCTCCCCTGATAATTACCTCTGCAGCAGTCTTTTGAGTTCCCGATGTCACTTGTGGTATCACCATGAACAACGATACAAATATCACCCATACTTTGCCAACATCTTCAAAAACTTTTCTTGCTACCTGGATACACGCCACTAATATAACATATATCTCCAGATTAGCCATCTTTCCCACGAGTACTATCACAACCAACCTATGTAGAGCTGCCATCATCCCTTTCCACACCATGTGCGTGACAATAACAATTGCAAAAACAATTATAGCTCCCGCCATTGCCACATCTCTCAGAGACCATACACACATTGCAACTGTCACAAACTGCATCACTGCATGGGCACACATACACAACGCCAGAAAGGTTGTAAAATCCTTTGAAACGTCTCTGTACATTGATGTCACTACCATGAGTACCACTAGCAAAATACGTAATGCAACTATCACACTGATCACTGGTCCCATCACCAACATAGATACATCAATAAAACGAAGTGCTATGGCAAACACTCCTAACCCTATCAACATCTCAATCCCTGACTCCATCACTAACAGGACACCAACAACAACCAATCCTGACAACGCAAGTACTGACACAAAACTTTTTGCTACTGAATCAGTAGGTACGTCAATCAGGCAATCCATTCTCGTCTCAGATTCCCAATCTGAATAACCAGACATTAATTCCAAACAAAAGAATACCACTGGCAAAAGTGATTCAGCCTTTAGAGAACTGATGAAGTCGCTAAAGTACCCTTTGCTGTGCAGGTTAACATCACAGTTGGCCAAGATCAGCTCCTTGACAATGCCGTCATGGCCTCTCAGTGTTGCCATCATCACTGGGGTCTGACCCTTGTGAATGTGGTCCACATCACAACCTGCTTCAATGACAGACTGCACCATGCTCAGGTCACCTGCATCACATGCATGCCAGAGAATACGGCTGCGATCCTCCCTCGACAGGCGATTGCGATCTACATACCAAACCAGTTTGTAAACCATGTCATAGCTCTTTGCCAGTAGAACAGCAGTCATCCCCTTCCTGTCCTTGAGGCCAATGTCTGCTCCTGCCTGCACCAGTTCAGCTACAACAGCACTATGCCCTCTCTCTACAGCCAACATCAGGGCTGTCCTGCCTTTATCATCCTGCTCATTGATGTTGATGTTGGACTCCAAGAAGTGTTTCACCAAGAAGAGTTTCACCAGTGACTGGTGACCGTAGTAGGCAGCAATGTGCAGGGCAGTCCTGCCTGACCATTTGGTCTTCTCATAATAGTCAGCAGCCTGCTCACCCATTCTTAAGATGAACATCACCAACAGGTAAAATTTCACCCATGCAGTGTACAGCACACTCCAACCAGACGCCCTGACCTTGAGGTGTACATTGGCATTAGCTCTGACCAGCTCTCTAGCAACCTCCACATCACCATGATACGCTGCTGTCAGCAGTGGTGTCCACCCTGACCTGTCATATGCATTCACATCACGGCCAGTTCGAATGAGACGTTTCACTTTGGCTAATCTACGATGATTACGGATAATGTGAAGCACCATCACTCACCACCCAGTCTCTCTCTATCCAGCTCACTGGCAAAGGTTGATCTAAATACAAGAGAACAGACAGTAAAGAGTGTAGTAATCTTGCTGCATGTCATGCAAGCATCAAATACACTACACACACTGTACCATGCATGGACAACCATCACAACGTGCAATATCTAGGCTGCATGCTTGTTGAATGATGTGACCCTTTACTCTGACTCCCTGCCAGTCCAATCACAGCCTAGGGCATGTCTAGCCAGTCATTCATATATCTCTGTGTGTCAACATTGCCTGATCATGCATGTGCTAAGAGACAATGTAATCATGAGAACAAACAAACACATACACACAGTAACAAAAAATATACAACAAGAACACTACCTAGCTAGCTAGCTAGCTACAATGAAGGTTGGAATGGGTGGGTGGACAGCTGTAGCTAGCTACAGGCATATAGCTATTAGCTATAGGTCACGGTGAAGGTATCCTGACCTTTCCTAGCTTCCTAGCTAGGTGTCGGGTCACAGCGCGAATCCATTCGAGCTTTCTACATTTTGATGGCTAGGGATAGCTAGCTACGTAGCTAGCTAACAAGTAACTCACCAGGAGTTAACTAGTCAACGGCGTCTGTAGGCTGTAATATGGAAACACAGGAGTAACAGCTACGATGCGGTCGGAAATGGGCTCTGGTTCAGTGAATGAAGGTTCTAGTTCTCCGGCTGCTTGGCGAAAGAAGGGATGTGAGCTCGCTGACGGACAGGATGAGTGTCCGATCCCCCAGTGGTAGCCTCCTGTTGGCCAAGGCATGCAAATAAAATTCCGCGCAATATTATTATGCACGCAAATAAGCGTGCGTGCCATTATTGTACTTTAGGGCTTCCATTAATGGTGGGTGTGAGTAGTCTCATAGCCATCCTGCTATATATCTCCCTTCCAAATTATGACGTCATGGGTGGGGATATGGTCATGGGTATAGCCTATTACAGCAGCTCTGCAGCGTCCACACATTCCTGGACACTTGTGGAATGTCAATCTCCCTGACCCATGATGTCGTTAGCAGGCTGGTTACGCAAAACTAGGTGTTAGGGATGGGGTGGGGTGAGGAGTGAGGTGGATGTGAGTGGTGTATTGCTATCTCTAGTTTCATCAGTGATCATGACGAAATGACCTAAGACGTATTCCTGTACATGTGTTGTTGCATGTAGTTTGCTATATTCTGAGGTTTGCTGTGATGGTCCTAAGCCCGCTAAAGTGATTAACAAGACAGTGAAACAGGAAGACCCTTTTGGCCTCTCCCACTTCCCAACTGAAGTAAAGCAGCCTCCCTCCTCCACCACGGCCCACACTGCCTCTCAAAGGTATTCTCAATCCAGCTCTCCCCACTCTCCAACAGCTACCACAAGACCTTCTCCACGATCAAACCTGGACCGCTCCCTCGACCTATTTGAACCTGAACCAGTCCACCACGGAGCAACCAAGCAAACCCCCGAGGGAGACCACCGGGGAGTGCGGTACAACTCTTCGTCACCATGGCAGCAGGGAGCAGATTGCTTTGGAGTTATTCCCTTTGTTTCCATGGCAACAAAAGATACCTAACTTCTGCTCTGTAGCTTGTTTCATTTCCCTTACTTTAGTAACTTGAGATGGAGCATTATACTATGTGGACAAATAATGTTATCATTATGACATAATTATTGTAGTAATTTTACATTATTAAAGTGGCTAAGAAATGCTAGTCTTAAGTGTGTGATTTACAGCACACACACACATGTTATGTGGTGAGCACATGCAGGGCCTGGTTCAGCTGGTCAATGATATACCCACATGCACAATCGAAGTGTGCACATGCAGGGTCTGCATGGGTCACCTGGCCATGGTCAGTGATGCACACATGACGTGTGCACAGGGCCTGCATGGGTCAGTTGCATGGTCAGTGATCAATGTACACACGATTGAGCTTGAGGTATATCTCTGGACAAATTATAGTACCATTATGACCCTATTGTATTATTACTATTATATATGATATGCTGAAAGTGCATGGGTAGAATGCATATTATGCATGAGGTGTGCATAGATGGCCGGTAGCTATAGTTAGTTAGCTGCAGGCCTATATGGGTTAATTAACATTCAATCAAATGTATACACTCTGGCCACGATGATGCATGACATTGAGGGTGAAGTTTGTTACAATATATAGTACACTGCAGCTGTACATGGCACGGAAGGGCAGATCTAGCTATAGACAGCATGCACGCAAAGTCATCAACCACCCACACAAGTTAATTGAATAAGGCAATATCACATGATTTTATAATTATACAATCTACATAATAAAAGTCATGAATTTGATTATTACTGTACATGTACAGTATAATGAATGTTGAACATGTACTTAATGATCAAAGGGAACTGTCAAACTTCAATTGTGGTCTGACTCGCTGCAGTTCAGCAGCAGTAGCAACCATGTGACGTTCTTGACCACGAGTAAACACCCATATGGCCAACTCCTTTAAGGAGATGTTTCTGCAAGCTCCCTTGAGAACGGCTTCTACAATGGAGTTAGCAATATCCACCACCTTCAGCATCTGGAGCGAGTGGTTACTGGCAATGGCAGTTTCCACTTTCCTTAACAGTGTTGCATCCACTTCCTGTACAGATGAAACACAATTTGTTGAAGATACTAACAGTTCATTCCATTACCTACAATGATGACATGACATACCCACTGCCTCATCTATGTCATATTGTGTATACATATCAACATGTAGGCAAAATATAGCCCACCCTCATGATAGCCACTGCAGATACCTAAAGCATGCTGCAAGTACACTGAGTCAATACTTGAGTGCGTGAGTCAGTGAGGTATATACAGTGTCATCAGTGACACTACACACTTAAATAGGACCAGCAGTAATAATACTGGAGTAGTACACTCATATACACACACGGAGAGATAAATACTTACTTCAGATTCTGAGTGTGAAAAAATGGTGAATTGCATGTGTGATGGTTGTCCAATATGCAACTGTTCCAAGGTGCTGTTCTCTGACAGGCCTTCAGCAAGTAGAATTGCTACATCAACAGAAGTTAATTTACAATCCTCAAAGGTCACTTTCCTTAGTCTGCTGTGCTTCAGATGGACAGTGAAGTCCTTCAGAACTGCATGATCTCCAGCACCTGCAGTGACAACCAATGCAATGATGGGTTATGAGATATGGCCATTTAGGCACATGTACTGTACATACACTTGTCTCTGGAATCAGCAGTTGTATGACAGAATGATTTGTGTTTATGTTAACTACCAATAAAACAGGAGTCAACACCCCTCCACTCCCCTCTCCATGTCTCTCCCTCCATAACCTCCCTTCCTCCCACCCTCTCTCTTCTCCCTTGAGCTCCACAGCTCCACTCCCCCACCCCTCTCCATCATGACCCTTTCCCCTCCTCTTCTCCCTCCCCTCCTCTACTCACCTCCACTCCAGTAAACTTCCCTTCTCCCTCTCTCCCTCCAAACACACACACATTTCCCATATACGGTACATATATGCTTATAATTTTGCAGAGTTAAACTTGAAAGATAACGTTCGGAACTACACATGGTAAGGAAAGAAGGGGGGAAGGAAAAAATTGCAGTGAACCGGACCAACACCGGCAACCTCCAGATCTTTAGCCGACCTTTTAGCAGCCGGGTCACTGGTCACCGCCAACAGCCATTGATCCATTCCCTCCTTATATACCAATGTGGGTGGGCTCTATCCAGAGCCTCCTTTGAATTCCCACACCGGGCACTGACTATAATCAGTGACACTCGGAAATGCTAATTAAGATGGTCTATGTACCATGGTGACACGAATGAAAGATAACATTCGGAACTACACATGGTAAGGTTTTCCCTTCCCCCCTTTCCTTCTTTCATTCGTGTCTTCAGATCTGGAGGTTGCCGGTGCTGGTCCGGTACACTGCCATTTTTCCCTTCCCCCCTTCTTTTCTTACCATGTGTAGTTCCAAATGTTATCTTTCATTCGTGTCACCATGGTACATAGACCATCTGAATTAGAGTTAAACTTGCACAAATTAAGCATTTTGTGATATTCTGCATCATATATATTTTCACTGTTATGGGGCAGATGTTTGATGATCCGTGAAAACAGCAAAATCTTAACTCCATGACTGTTAAAGCATATACGTCCAACTCGCCAAAGTACGTACGAAACTTCCACCAAATGCCATAATTTCAGCAATCTGACAAATTTCCAGCCATACGGTATAAAATAGACTTGTCTCTGGACTCAGCAGTTGTATATGCCAGAGTGACCTTGTGCACATGTCTGAACAAACTCCATGCACCCTTCCTCTCTCCCCTAACACTCACACACATACCACACACACACAACACACAAGCACAGTCACACCAATATTTGACTTACGTGTGAAGTCACACCACGTCCATTTCGCTTCAGTCAGTGAGCCCTGGAGTGCCATAGCAGCCCGTATACTAGTAAAGGAATAGTGACAAGGTAGGAACATCTGCATGTGTGGCCTCACACGTTGACAGCAACCTCCAACCAGTGTTGTGGGAATGGCAATTGGTAAGAGCAATAATTGATTACAAGTAGTTTGAATGGAATTGACTACTTGAAACACTAGAGTAGTGGAAATTGGCTCTAGAAATAGCCAAGTACAATTATGTACATACCTGCAGACTGAGATTTCACTGACAACACGTGAAAAGCTAAAGTTGCCTCCAAAAATAGACAGCTTTGTCAGTGTAGAACAGCCACTGATTCCCTTCTCCATCTCCTGATGTAGTGCTGCCATTGAGTTGGCCTACAAGGGACAAGGGATAAACAGAAATAGACAATGCTACTCGAATCTAAAATGGCTGAACAGTCCATTCTATATTTGCAGTATCCACAACCAAATATGTGAGCAATGACTGTTGACCATTGGGAAGGAGACATGTGAGTGAATAACACACTGTTAGGTTGTATCCATCAGTGGCAGTGAATCCAAGCTCCCTCAGCTGTGATTGGGGAAGTGCCTGGAACAAGTCCACAGTGTTCGGTGACACGACAGACAGTGCCAGTCTGAGCACTTCCAGTGACTTCAAAGCATGTACAACTTGAGGTAAAAGATGATCTACAACACACACACAGCAAGAACTCAAGTAACACATGCAGATAGTAAGGCAAACTAGGACTACTAGCAGTGTGGTGCAATGTACTCTGAGTGTGTGTGTGTGCGTGTGCGTGCGTGTGTGTGTGTGTGTGTGTGTGTGCGCGTGCTTGTGTCTGTGTGTGCATGTGGGTGTGTACGTGTGTGTGTGTGCGCGTGCGTGTGTGTGTGTGCGTGTGTGTATGCTTGTGTCTGTGTGTGTGTGCGTGCGTGTGTGTGTGTGTGTGTTTGCGCGTGCCTGTGTCTGTGTGTGCATGTGGGTGTGTACGTGTGTGTGTGTGCGCGTGCGTGTGTGTGTGTGTGCATGTGTGTGTGTATGCTTGTGTCTGTGTGTGTGTGTGTGTGCATGTGTGTGTGTACGTGTGTGTGTACGTGTGTGTGTGTGCGCGCGCGCGCGCGCATGTGTGTGTGTGTGTGTGCATGCGCATGTGTGTGCGTGCTTGTGTCTGTGTGTGCATGTGGGTGTGTACGTGTGTGTGTGTGCGCGTGCGTGTGTGTGTGTGTGTGTGTGTGTGCATGTGTGTGTGTATGCTTGTGTCTGTGTGTGTGTCTGTGTGTGCATGTGTGTGTGTACGTGTGTGTGTGTGTGTGTGTGTGTGCGTGTTCATCATCTGGCAACTGTTCACCCACAACTACTAGTGTTTTGCAAACAATTGAATTAATGAGAGAGCACAGATGTGTGTTGCTTGGTGTCAATAGTCTAGTGTGTGATCCCTTTGTTTGACTGCTATACACTGAGGACTACAGTTGCACAACACCCTAGTTATGGGTGATTGGTTGCCTGGTGACATGAGTTGTGAAATGCATTACCACTCCTACTTTGGAGGTTGCTGCACAAGTCATGCATGCACAGGTATTAAACCTGACCCCTTCCACTGAAAGCAGACTGGCTAAATGAGACTAGCACGTACCCGCCTCACACATAATAACACATCATTCATGTATTTTAGAGGAACACTTCCACTTTGTACATGAGTTCATTCATTACCTGGGCACCTACACTAGTGTTGTCTAAAGTAGGACACTTTGAGGTATGACATCACTATAACTCACCTGGGAAACCACTCTCAACAACCAGCTTCTTCACACCTTCCTCCCTCAATATCCCTTCCACAGCTCCATTGACTAGGGATGGGGGACACATGAAACCAGTGGTCAGTTCCTTCAGACTTGGGTGTTTGTATACAGCAGAACTGATAGCACCAGTGACTAGCTCATCCTGAGGAAGAGATGTAAAACATTGTTTACAAGTCCATTGGTCCAAACATGAAAGATGATGGACAACTTAATGATCTTCATAGCCATCTGTCAAAACCACCATAATTATATCGCAAAAATTTTTGTGACTGAAAATTTTATGAATGAATTTCAAAATGGGGACAGAAATGTTTGCAAATAGAATTTTATGAAATAGACCAAACTACGCTGACAATATTTTATGACCAATATTGGAAGCATAATTATACGATAGTTGGCTACTGAAATCAAGCAAGCAAGTGCTTCTGTCAACAATCGCTAATCCACCATCTTCCTATGATGTCATATATACCACATACATTAATTGTTATACCATACCTATTATTACTTACATAAATGTTCATGATAGAAATAGTTGCGAGTTTGGACCATTCACAAATATCGCAAACTTCATTGTTCGTGAAAATTTTGCGACATAAGGTATTTAGACCAAATGTTTTAAGATGTACACATTGGCACTACAAACATAGGTCCCTTTAGTGACTGCAGGAGGGGGAGTTGTACAATCACAGAGAGAGTGACCGCCTTAGCTTTAGCCAAATTTCTGTGGCTCCATTGGATAGCATTCCATGATGTCACTGACACATCACAAGGAAGGACATGTGGCCAAACTTGAGGTACTGTACGTATGAGGCACATCACCCCCCAGGACATCTGACACATGAGACTAGGTATACCCAAACATGCTGTGCTGGTTGTGTCACTGCACACATGAATGCACTGCATCTGTACATGGTACATGCTCACTTTCTCCTCATTTACAGGAAGTGTAACATTCAAATTGAGAGCTGTCAAATTAGGTAGCTTGTTGAGAATGTTGATGATATCTGATTGAGATACTTCACAGCCTGCACAGATAGAGCAGGAAATAATTATTACTTACTGCAATAGTATGAAGACCTTGTCATGAGTGAGTGTGTGATGAATACTAATGATCATTGAGCCAATTACATATGGAACACAAAATGGCTGCTTGAACTACAAGAGAAGTTGAGGGTTGGACTACATTCAACTGAGGTGACAGATGGAAGCATACCCTTCAATCCAATGCTTTGTAATGATCCACAATGGTGCTCCAAAACATCACAGAAACAGATAATCTCATCTTCTGTGGCACTGTAGTATTGTAGCGCTGTAGTATAGATGACCTGTAACACCTAGCAAGGTACAATACAACTTGATGAACATTTGATGGAATAACTTGACAATAAAGCAGAAACAAATTGTGCACGTCTTTACACTACACTCACATTGGAGCGGATTGGGTACTTGAAATTCAGTGTGAGATGCTTGAGGGTCTTTTGATGTTTGAGGAATTGGGCAATTTTCTTCAGATGTGCCAGGTCTTGTTCTGTGTAGGTTAGACAGAGACTACCTATTACTGCAGTGATAACACATGCACGTGCACAAGGACTAGATCAGCACTGATTTCCAGTATCAGTTAAATGTCAGCACATCATCACATTTACCATTCAAACAAAACTGTCACTCAGTAGACTAGACAAGGTATATCTCATGTAGTGACTGAAGACACACTGATGGACATTGTCAACACACTTCCACTAGAAACATTCAACATCTCCAACTTCACTTTGATGGAGGTAGTAGCATTCATTCTTACTTCAAATTCTCATTTTGACAAAACAGAACTTTATGCATGCACATCATGAAATGTCACTCAAACAGTTTCCAGTTTACCGCTTGTCAGTGAAACAGGGCACCTATGGACCTAAGTCGTGTACGAGGACTTACGTACCTAGGTCAAGGACTAGGATCTGAGCGCCGGTGGCAATCTGATAAGTGCAGCGCTGGAATGGGCAGGAAATTCGTCCTCCCCGTGTATTAAAGATACCCCAATGCCACCATTTCGTTGCACTGGTATACCGTATGGTACACAGCAGCCGTTTCATCTAAAGTGGCATAACTGTGCTCGATGCTCTGCCCAATCTTCAGCTAATTTAAGGAAGGAGCATTAGTCAGTGTTGGTATCAATCAGATGTAACCATAGTCCTTTGGATATTGAAAAACTGTACAAACTAGTGTATAAAAATTCCTTTTGAATTAATAGGGATTTAGGAATGGCCAGCAGAAAAAGCATAGAAACAAGCAACAGTAACTAACACCATGATGAACCACATTGCTGTGAAGTTCGCTCTGCATTCCTAATTCCTTGCAGCTACCTGGAACTAGCTAGCTAGACACTTGGGCCTATGTAGCTGTACAAGGAAATTAGGAATGCAGAGCGAACTTCACGGCAATGTGGATCATCATGGTGTTAGTTACTGTTGCTTGTTTCTATGCTTTTTCTGCTGGCCATTCCTAAATCCCTTTTAATTCTAAAAGAATTTTTATACACTAGTACATATGGGGTATATGTGTGCACAAGCATATACTTACCACCTTTTGGCGTGTCCAGTGACAATTCTATTCCAGACAGAGTGACAAGGTGTCTAATTGAAATAAGAAAATTGGCTACAGTACTTGGGGTTGGAGAAAGTCTGTCATCACTGATTGACAGACGCAAGTCTTCCATCTGCTGTCCATAGGCCTCAACGCACCATGGTACTCCAGGTAACGTTGAAGGAAATGGTAGTGACACCTGAATGCTGCTCCCACAAGTAGAGATAATGCAACCTGCTAGCTCGCTGTTGCCGCTCTCAGAAACAGCCTCACACAGAGCACCAAGTGCACTTCCATGCTCAACTGTAGGTTGAAACAGTGCATCTGCTGCCTTTACGAGCATAGCCTGCACCCCAGTCTTGCTACAAAGGCCAGTGATGCCACAGTACAGCAGAAACATGGTATGGAATCTGTCATCACTCAGAATGTATTGCCTCCGTTCTGTGTACTTGAGAAGGAGCTGTTCCTTCCAAAACTCCACCTGCACTGCCTCTGGTGTAACTGACAATGCGTACGCTGCAAAGTACTCTTGTAGTGTCAAGTGGAGGAAATGCCAAGTGCGTGTGGTGTCACCAAATTCATCTGGGACTTCAAAGCTGTTAACCAGACCCAAAAGGGCTTCATCCACTTCAAAGTCTACATCAGAAAACACGAGAGTGTCACTTTTCAATCCTTCCAAAGCCAGTTGTGCCAGTTTCATGAAACTTGGACAGAGCCGCATTACATCTTCTAGACTCCTGGCACGCTCTTTTCTTCCTGCCTTCTCCAAGTGCCGATTCACCATGAGAATCATAATCCTTCCAAACAACTCATGCATTGTGCGGGGGAGATCCTTCCCATGTGATGCTGTGAAGCACACTATGAGCAGCTGTAGAGGCACATAGCAGAGGCTTTTGATGGTTGGATGCAAATCCAGTGTTGAGAGGAGCTTCTTCCCAACTTCTTCATCTGTGGTCACGAAGTAGTCTGTCACAAACCTCATTATTTCAGGCTCCCCAAACCCAGTGACTACGATTCGCTGGTCCACCAGTTGATACAGTGATTGGGCAGAAATACGTCGGCTGGTGATGATGAAAGAAGCCTTAGGAGCCAGATGACCTTCAAGGATGTCTCCTACAATCGAGGACCGACGCATTTCCTCAGATATCTCGTCAGTACCGTCCAGGAGAAAGACAACACCTTGTCCCTGGTGATCGTGAACATACTGAGCTATCTCTGCAGCCACCTTCTTGTCCCGAACTGTGGTAAGCATCATGTCCTCAATGGTTAGGTCATCTCGCTTGGGAAGACACCTCAATACCACCTGGATCACTGCCTTGCTGTCTTCAGCGAAACTGCCCCTGGCCCAGTCACGACACATCCTCTTGATGAGTGTGGTCTTGCCACATCCCGGTACGCCTTCAATCAGAACACGCCTCCTGGAGCCATCACCTTGAGGCTCGAAATTGAGGATGTTTTCATATTCCAGAGGAACCTCCTGATAGGGTACTTCACTGACTCCGCCCTTGCATAGAGCAACAGAGAGAAATGCACCATCTTGTCCAGGAATTTGCTGCCGAGGTCGAATTAAGTTCAATTTGATGCACTCCATTGTTCG